>CAUYQV010134392.1:0-15351 GCA_963574575.1 Galagoides demidoff | reverse complement strand
TCCCAGCTACTTGGGAGGCAGAGGCAGGAGACTCGCTTGAGCCCAGGAGTTGGAGGTTGCTATGAGCTGTGATGCCATGGCACTCTACCCAGGGGGATAGCTTGAGGCTCCGTCTCAAAAAAAAAAAAAAAAGAAAGAAATTTTCATGTATAAAGGATTTTATACACTATGTAATAACAGGTTCTAGCAATACCTTAGTGTTTAAATTGCGATTTAATTTCCAACTCTCAAACCATGACTGATCCTGGGAACGTAACAGAAATGTACACAAGTATTTAGAGAGTAAAAGTCAAACTCACACGTAACCAGTGTAAAGTATGAGGAGTTAATGGTAACTTTAAAACCCTTTAAGAATCAACAAAGTAAATTTGTTCGCAAGATAAATTCAATATGTAAAAAAATGGCCAAATTTTATAATACTTGTTTCGAAAACTTGAATTTGTTTTGATGTGACTGACACATCAGGAAACAGTTTGAAGGTAGTAGAATTTTGTGTTTGTTTAGACACAATTCTCCCGATGACAGACGACTATGAACACAGACAAATGCATCCCACTGTATCTAGTTGGATAGGAATTCACAAAAATACACACTGCACCCATCCTACCAATTATTCTAGCTCACCACGTGTGTCATGGGAACCCCCATGGACATCTAGTCTGACGACTCTATCAGATTCAGATCCTTCCCCTTCCTCCACCACAGAATATCTCACAAGTTGCAACCGTTTTTATACATACTTCCAAAGTCATTTCAGGTCTTTCTTAAGGTAAAGTGCCATGTTTACTGTAGTATGTATGAATACAACTATTAAATGTACAGAACTGTGCTATTATTGTTACTAGATTTCTTTTTTTCTGTGTGCCAATGACAAGGTTTTTCAGAGCTATGCCTTTAACTCTGTTTTGTTCCTAAACCCTGGAGTTTGCATGACCTTGCCTGGCTAGCAAAGTGAGTTTTAGTCACACATATGTCACATTACAGCAGAACTGATTATAATTAGTTAAGTTTTCTCATCTTAATACATGCGCATATTTCAAGCATTAGAAAGAATAAAAAGATATCGAACAAAGTCTTGCTCTTATATCTCTCCCCATATTCATAATCCCCCTGAACCCCAGCCCTGTTAATTTGTTTATCCTTGCAGACATAGTTCTGTGCACACACAAGGAAATATTTCCTCTCTTATTTTCGCCAGTATCCACATACTCTATTACATACTTTTCTTTGCCCCATTTTTTTTCATTGACTATATCTTGGAGAGCTTATCGTAACACAGAAAGCTCACTAGTTCTATTGTACATGTATACACACCATAATTTACTTAAACAGTTTCCTAACAACGCACATTTACATGGGCATTTCAATTTCAAACTGTTACAAACAACACTTTGATAAATATTCACTTTGGTTATTTTGGGCATGCGCCATGATATCTATAGGTTATATTCCTATAACTGAAATTTCTGGGCCAAAATGTGTGATGCGTTTGAAATTTTGCAAGATCTGTAGATTTCCCTACAAAATACATTTGTGACATTTTAAACTTCTACCAGTAATGAATGACACTGTTTATTTTCCCACAGCTTTTAATGTTACCATTTTCCAATGCACTTTTCAATACACAGTATTAGATGAATATTTCTTCCCTTATATTTCAAGAGGTTATATCCAGTCTACTGTTAATAATATATCCCAGCATTTCCCACATCATGTTCCACGAGATACCAGTATTGATCAAAATGCTCAAGAGATGGTGTTTGAAAAGAGAAATCACACAGCTAAAAATAACTTTTAAATGCTTGAACAGAACAGGCTTCCTCCAGAATGTCTTAACATTGAACATATTTATGTGAATCTTGAATACTGAAAATGAGAATAAAAGTGAGATATTCCCTAAAATATTTGACCATGAAGTGGCTATTAGCATTATGTACGGCACTAGCCTTTCTTAATCGAGAATTAAAAAGAAAAGATAGAAAGGAATTTCTGTAATATGTTCACATGGTGGGAAGATAGATGCTAACATTTAAAAATTGGGGGTTATAATTTGTCCAGGTGTTAGCTTAGCTTTTCTCTAAGTTAACAAAATATTCCAACCAAGTTATTTATCTTGGTTGGTATATGTTGTTTAATACCTGAAACTATAGACAGAGGACAATATATAGTAACTCAAAAATAAAAATATTTCTTCAAAAATACAAATATCTTGCTGATACAGTGTATGAGCTTTACTAACAGGAAAACAATTCTGTCCTGCTAATTATTATGGTTCACAAAACTGAATGGGTGGGAACAAAAGATTAGTCTTTTTAAAGTGCTAAAAAACCCAGTTACACCAAAGTATCAGTAAACAACTAGCCAATTCCTCAGAGAACAGTCAGAAATTAATATTTTTGCTTTAAGTGCATGTTATTGAAAAGGAATCTTATGTAAGAGAAACTTCACAGGATAATCTCCTTTCATATCCCTTTAACACAATTTTATTAATAATTTATTCACCACTCAGCCTTAGTAGCTTTCTTTTCTCCAAGCAAAACCAGTTTGTTTATTCTGTATGCTTTAGAGGAGTCTGACCCTCCCCTGAATTGTGTGAACACTTCCAAGCTCACATCTTACTCATCTTTGTATCTCCCTCCAGTGAGGGAGGCTGGAACTAAAGTAGGAACAAAAAGGTTAACATTTATTAATATCCGTTATTTATCTGAGAAGATGTGAGTCATATTGTATTTAGCATTGTACATAAAATTGAAATATAATACACATAGTATTTTTATAGAAATTCTGTAAAAGAGGTATTTACATTCTTGTATATAATAACTAGCATAAAATAAATAGAAAATAAATACTCTTTGAATAACAAAGACCCTATATTCCTTTCTTCACTCAAGGATCGACTCTATAAAATCATTCTGCTCTGCTTGTGTTAAGGTTACATAATGTTCAGGGAGGATGTGTAGCAATCATTCTTCCAAGTATTTTCTGGGAAATACCATATTGAGACAGTATATGATGGAACTAGGGCCTTACTTCTGACCAAGGGAAGCAACTTGGGGCCCATGAGCCACACTAATTAATTATGGAGGAGTAAATGACCCTTAGCTACCGGAAGTCAGCCCATCCCCATATAAAGAGGGACCAAACTGTCTCATGGGTAATGTTCTTCCCAGCCCACTAAGCGTGATGCTGACATTTAGGGTGGGGAACTCACTAGGGGATCACAGTCCAGGGGGAGAAAGATTTCTCACACCAACCAAGGTGAGAATAGTCTTTTAAAAAAGAAAGTTTATTTTGCTTTCCAATGGTAGGAAGGGCATAACACATAAAACAGAAAAGAGATGTGTTGGAATGAGGGATTATTAGCAGGGCAAACTGAAAGAGAAAAGTGATTACTCCCAGATAACAGCAAAAGTGGCTGTATTTACCCCCTACTTCCCTTTTTGTATCTTTTCTATGATGCCAGCTTATCGTAGTCCTTGAAATGTGGTCTGAGGAGAGCTGGAGTAGAGACCTCACACCCCTGCTTTTTTCTTAGGGCTCTCCAAGGCTGTGAAACTGCTCTTAGAAACAGCAGGTTAAGCTGAAAGGCAATGAGTTGAATTTCAACTCTTTCCCACATGTTGGATCAAAGCAAACTAAAGGACAGTTGTGTTGGGAGTTTTCTCTTCAAGGTGGCAATTATGTGTTGTGAGTGGACATGGGTCATGAGGAGTATCAAGAAGTGTAAAATCTGTACAGACAGGAACAAATGAAGCCCTCCCAGCTACACTGATAAGCCAAGCTAGGTGAACGTTGCACAGGTAGATCAGAAAGGATGCTGCCACCTGTATTTCTTAGAAGTGACATAGTGGACCAGAACACAGTCTACCCTAAAACGTTTGTAGTCACCTACGTATCCTGCTACTTTCTGTTTGATAGTTTAATCCTTCCTGGTTAGCTAGTTTATTAGCAAGGCATCCTTTCACTGACCTTAGCTAACAAGGAACCTAGCTGCAAAGAAACCAGACCTATCCAGATCTTACTGCCAGGAATTTTTTCCCCTCTAAAACCAAGAAGGATAAAAAGAATATTTTAGGGTTACGATTTAAATGAAAAAGGTAAGTTGTAGGTGTGAGAGTCCCTGGAACAGAGGAAGAACTGGAGGCAGATTGGAACGATCTCAAGCCAAAAACACCCCCACACTGACTGTTCCTTGACTTTTCCCTCAAGATAATATCATTGTAATACAAAAATCATGCCCAGGGGTGGAGATTTAATATGCTTATGAGACATGAGGAAGCATGTAATAAAACCACTCAGGCACGAGAAAATCTCTACCTCTACATGCCTACATGTTTCACCTTCTGCCCTGAACCCTCTTTAAAACTATCCCTGAACTCCCCACAGGGGGTCAACCCCAGGACTTTTTTTGGGAGGTGGGGGTGATGTCTACATATGTTCCAACAATAGCTCCGTAAAGTCTCACCTGTGACTCCTGTTGGCCTCTTATTCAGTTCTATTACAAATGAACCCAAGGGCCTGTGTCGGTAACAATAAGGTTGAAATTACATGAATAATATTATTTATGTTAAGTAGCTTATTCAGTGTTTTTTAAATAACTGGGCCACTTCAAAATAATTTCTTACTCAAATTTCCTTAACCAAGAATAATTCTTGTTTTGACATGAGAAAATGACAGATTTATAGCCATAATTTGAAATGCTAAGTAAAAATTATCTATTATTCAGCAGGCATGAGATATCAACCATATATAGAAAGAAGTTTTTGGATATCTCATAACAATGAAACAACTAGTGTCTCAAAGATGAATACCTCAGCAGGGTTTTCTAGGCAACTTTTCCTCAGCAATTTCCGCCTCATTTCTAGAATTGTGTCAGTAACAAACCAATGTCAACTCTTTAGTGAATTAAACATTATTTAATAGTTTATTTTATCCCTCTGTGATAAAATGCACTTTAATATTTTTTTTCTCATCTAACACAACTATTTTGCATTTTCTTGCTATTAAATGTCTCAGTGTCTCAGTGTCGATATCCTTCAGCCACAAGCCACCAGGAACACACAACTATTTGAATAAATCGGGTTTCTTATGACAGTGAGACGGAACGCATGACATGGAGAAATTTGACGCATCTCAGTAGAAGAGTTAGAATAGACTGACTGCAAGATTTAGACTTGTCTTAGGTGACTTTGGAAAATGTTTTAAAACATGGGATTGGACACAGGAGTAATACTTCGGTATCTTAATAAATCTTGAAAAGGATGAAACACCGGACGCAAGTCAAGCCGTAATTGGTAAACAAGTAACAGCTGCCCTTATTATTAGTGGAATAGAGGAATGTTTGGTCATTTTCTCAGTCTTGAGTGATGTGGATGTTTTGTCTGTGTTCAGAAATAATTTGGAGTGTTCTTGTTTTTGCTTGGTTTATCATAGTCATCTATATTGATGGTCTGTGAAGTTGTTCATGTTCAACATGAGACCTTGAGGGTCTAGCTATACTGTCCAAGTAGTTTAGAGGAACACTGAGTCCTAGATGATTGTGGTGGACCAGCTCCTCCTGAGTGTCACAGGCTGCTTTTCCCTTTCTCAGGTGAGTTCTACTTTAGACTAAATGCTACTGTGAGTTGTGCCAAAATGTAAGCTCAGGGAAAAAAATGCAAGCTTTTTGTCTCTTCTTTTAGCTTTAAGGGAAAAAAATAAAAAATTCACTTACAGGATGGTTTAGTAGTTTATCAATTAAGATTATTGTTACAGAAGTTTGTTATCTTCCTATGCAGGTTTTTGATTGCTACATTTATGTAAAGTTAACATTAGCAGACTTTTAGTAAACTGTGGATGTGTCTTCATAAAGCCCGAAGATTTAAATAGTGCCTATGGATATCAGGGTCATAACATGTGCACTAGTTGCTCATTTAAAAAGTAGTTGCAGGGCGGAGCCTGGTGCTCAAAGGGTTAGGGCGCTGACCCCATATGCCGGAGGTGGTGGGTTCAAACCCAGCCTTGGCCAAAAACTGCAGGAAAAAAAAAAAAGAACCAAAGAAATAAAAAGTAGTTGCAAACAAGTATTTGTGTAGTCATGGTTGAAATGTCTAGGTAGTGAATATATGATTAGATACAGTGGGTTTAAGTGGAAGTTTACTCACATTATTAGCATTTCATAGAGGTTATCTTTTACCTATATAAACCTGTTTTAAAATTTTCTATCCTTTGCATTCATTACAAGTCAGGGTATCAAACTAGATGGATAGTTTTCAAATTTTTGTGGCATCCATCATCATGATTTGCGTGCCAGCCATTAGGTGATTCGTGCCAGTAAAGTGGGTGTCGTCCCTAACAGGTCCTTGGGCTTCATTTCCCACAGCAAGGGTAGAATACATCATGTCATGTCTATTTACCTAGTAAATATTTCTTAGATTCTTCTGTTCTTCTCCCATCCCAGCCCTCCAGTCCGAAACAGTGCTCACTTTCGGCTGAACGGTTCAGTACTGCAGCCTCCTAAGTGCACTCTCCACATCCAGTCCTGTATTTTCAGTCTGTTCTCTGAATCTCAGCCACACATACGTTTTAAATCTTGTCAGATTGATAAGAGGCCTAATAACATATGTTTAAAGTACTGATGAAACAGAGGAGAAAGTGATTAACTTGGCTGATGAGGCTGATTCTCAAGTATTTTTAAACGATTCTTGAAGAATGAATAAGAGGTAGAAAGTAATGAAGAAGGAACAGGGAAGATTCTGAGCAGAGTAACAGCACGTGCACATAATATACAGAGACACAGGTAAGCTGAATAAACACAGGTGTTTAGTTGTCCTAAACCACAGGGTGCATTAGAGGAAAGGTAAAGGGGGAGACCAGAAACTAGAAAATACGAGATCAGGAAAGTCTCTGGATGCTCCACTGTGCAATTCACTTTTTTCTTGTTTGAGCTTGGGAGCCAATGAAGAATTTAAAGACTTGGGAATAGTATTAAATGTTTGTTTACGGGGGAAGAAGTCATTCTAGCAACAAAGAAGGACAATATTAAGGGAGATGGGATTAGAGGTAAAAAGTTCATTGGGAAAGACACTGCGGCATTCTAACGAGGTCTTTTCAGGACCACGAAGGTCAGTTGCAGTTGTTTGGATGAGGACATGTGCATTGGAGTGACATAGAGGGGAGTGAACTGAAAAAAAACATGGTAAAGACAGAATGTGCTGAGTGATGGAGATGAAGGATGGATAATGAAAGAAGCCTGTGTGGACTTTACAAATTTCCAGTTTATAGAGTAAGTCGAGAGGGTTACAGTAACACTGGCCAAGTAAAGAATAAGAAGACAAAAACAATATTGTTCTACACAAGGGAGGAGGTTTTAAGTTTAATTTTAACCAAGTTTCCGGGATTAATTTTGTTGCTGTAAGTGTTCTGGCCGGAGTCGCAGAGATGAGACTAGCAGGCAGAATATGGTGAAGAGCGAGGGGCCTACAGCTCGCTCAGGTATGTAGCGACCTTAGTTTCTTTCTCTCAAGCTTACATACTCTTACAATACTCAATTCTGCATGTACACAGACTAATCATAAACCACCTGGCGTCAGATGGTTTTCTAAGATAATAATACAAAGAAATCATATAACTTTTAACCTACTCAGGTTAAAAAAAACAGATTGTTCAGCTTGTAAAAAACAGATGTAACCTTTAACTCAGCTGTGCATTAACTTGACTTTCCACTCCCCAGGCCCCTTCCAGGAAATTCCAGACCTTAATCGGGCTCTGCCTTCAGAGCCTTTATTTCACGTGACTGGCCTTCTAGTCATTTGGGAGGGTCTTCAAAGGATGTCCCTTCATATGGACTGGATAGAGTTCTTCCAAGCATAAATTAATGACATCAGTTTATTTTGAAGCTACAAATTTCTACCTCAAGTAGGTAGTTACAAATATGCACTTTTCTAGAGCATGGGATTGGGAGAGCAATTTTGACTTGTAATTCACTTTTATACACATGGTATTACAGAAGCTAACTGCGGGGTGGAGGGGTCTTTTAGAACATATAGAGAAGAAAAGAAGAGAGTTAATAAGACAGCCAGAGCACTGGAGGCAATTTCTCTTTCAGAACACCTGGTCTGGAATGATCTCACACTGTTTTACATTTACACTTTTTATTTTTCTTTTATATTCCCTTGTTATTTTTTAACATTTAATTTTTTTTATTTTTGAGGTTGTGTTTTTGTTGTTAACATCAACCTATTTCAACTATGCTGAGGGAAAAAGAGAAAAATCTCTTTTTGTCACAGAGCATTAGAAGTCCACATGCAACTTTAAGCCCCAGGAACCTGACCGTGGGTGGAACTGGAGTCCAAGCTAGAGGATGCTAAGGAGCAGATTTAAAATTCGTTAAGGAGTGAAGTCCATTTCAACATTTGTTTTTCTGCTGGTCAATTCTTCCTGCCTGGTCAAATACATTCACAAGTAAGCAAAGATAAGCAAGCTTTGAGTTGTTGGGGTTTTATTGCTGCTGTTGTTGTTTAGGTTTATATATTTATTTTTTCACTTATTGGTTGTGTTTTTCTGGTTTGCTAGCTTGCTTTGAGATAGCATCTCACTCTGCCCCCAGACTAGAGTCCTATGCCATCAGCCTCACTCACAGAATCCTCAAACTCCTGAGCTCAAGGGATCTGCTTGCTTCAACCCCTCAAGTTTCTCAGACTACAGACATCCACCACAACACCTGGCTAATTTTTCTATTTTTAGTAGAGATGGGATCTTGCTTTTGGTCAGGCTGGTCTCAACTGTTAAGCTCAAGGGATCCTCCCTTGTAGGCCTTCCTGAGTGCTAAAATTACAGGTGGGATCCATCTTGCCCGGCCTAGTCCTTTACCTTTTATGGAAAGTTTGCCATAAAGCAAAATAATCCTGCAAATGTAAGCTTGCCAGAAACTTTAAAAAATACTTTTGATTAACCAAAATATTTTCTTACAACTCATTATCAGATTTCAGTATGACGTGTACATGGAGAATTGAATTTTAGAAAAATAAATTGGTAAGTGTTGTGTAGATTTGTTGAAAATTGCTTTGGCTTAAGGATGAATGAACTGAGATGTCAGAAGGATTAATCCATATACAATTATATCTTTAGATCTTGATGGTAATCACACTTTTTTTTTTTTTTGAGACACAGTCTTATTTTGTCACCCTCAGTAGCATACCATGGTATCATAGCTCACAGCAACCTCAGATTCCTGAACTAAAGCAATTCTCTTGACTCAGCCTCCTGAGAAGCTAAGATTATAGATGTCCACCAAAATGCCTGGATATTTTTAGAGGCAGGGTCTGGGTCTAGCTCAGGCTGGTCTTGAACTTGAAAGCTCTGGCAATCTGCGCATCTCTGCCTCCCAGAGTACTGGGATTACAGGTGTAAGCCACTGCTCCCAGGCCAGTAAGCACATATTTTAAAGAAAGTTTTATATGCAGGTTGTCTCCAAGATTATATATTATCTCCTTGGTAAAATTTGCTTGATACATGATTTATTAAGTTCACATCGTAAAAGAAGGTTGTCAAACTTGAAATTGAAAATTGTACAGAACATTGACAAAGTTCTTACTGAATTTGCCTTTATTATGTATAACCTGAAGTTTGCACATCTATCTGTTGTGTGCCTAGCCACAAATTGTTTTCCACAAGTTTATCTTGTTTGCATGCACAGATTTTTAAAAACCCTCAGAAGGAGATTACTTGTGATTATTTGTTATACACACACACACATATGCATATATATATATGTGTGTGTATATATGTGTATACATACTTATGTGTATCCATACACACACAGAGTACATTTCCAAGAGGTCCGAGCATAGTGGAAGCATATAGTAATCACCTGATGAATATTGCATGGTTATTTTCTGGTTATTAATTCATTCAATTATCATCTTCAATTTGAGGACAGAGAACCAAAATTACTTTTCATGAATATTCAAGAATAGACTTTAAAATCTCCTAAGAATAGAGTTAAAGTTCTCCTAAGAATGGACTTAAAGTACAGCAAGTAAATGATGGATGAGATTATATAATCATTTAAAAAGTAAGTCAATTTACACTGCAGGAGGAAAGAGGGGATATGTTGAAAGAAAGAGAAATACCAATCAACATGGAAGGAAACCAAAGAAAATCTAATACTCAATAAGAGAAAATAATATAAACTGTTAATTTTTAATGTAGCTCAATTGAATTTTCATCCATTCCTTATTTAATAAGTTGTCGTCTAAAGCAAATCAATGAATAAGATAAATTTTTAAAAACTTTCTCATTGAAATTATGTGTGGGAGTAGATCACTCTAATGGGTCAATGCAATTTACCTCTTATGTAAAATTATCCTGATATTAACTTGTCTCCTATATCATAGTTTGTACAGCCTTTCAAAATGTTTTTTATGGTTAATAAGTAGAAATTTCAAATTATAAATTGCTACCACTTACAGACCATAAAAAATGAGTTCAGTTCCAGGCAACCTTACTCTCTTCTTTCTTCTGCATTCTTCCAAAGTCCAAATGATGGTAATAGTTTTAGTTAACTTTCATGTTACGCAGATTATAGGTCATTGTATTTGCAGCTGTAGTATGTTGGCTGGTTCAATCTTGTTTGAAATTCAGTAAGTATATATTTCCTGATGTCACAGTACCATTCAATTTTCTTTTTACTTCAAATGTAGAGAAGGATAGATTTTTGGAACTGTAATTTCTAACAAATATGATATGTAAAGACATATTTTATGATGATTTTGAATTTGATATAACAAAAGTCTAATCTTAAAGAAAATATTAAAATTATCTAATCATACATGATAGCTTCAGAACAATCAGACAAATTACTATCAAAACTGATAAAATTTATGTATAGAAAAAATTTATATATTTCATAAAATTTATGAAATATTTTATATCTTTTGGGTGCAATTTTTCCAGAAATGGCAACCATAACAATGAAAAAAGTAGCTGAAGTAAATGTTTAGGTTTTGTGTTTAATTTATAATTTTGCTTCTTTATTTTTTCAGTTTATCAATAACTTAAGAAACTAATGTGCTAATGTGTTTATGTAGTGAATGAGGGTTTAACAGGGTTTTCAATTTATTTTATTGTAAGTTGACAAATATAATTGTATATATTTATGGGGTACAATATTGAAGGTATTGTGAAGTATTTTAGAGGCTCATTTCTGGTTAATCTCTATATTAACTATAAATTTTATAGTTTGTTGAAAACATGTGAAGATTCCCCATTTTAACATTTAAGACATGTTAGATACATTAGACATTTAGATACATTTTAGATACATTCTCCACGTTAACTGGACATTTTAGATAGGCGGAAATAGGGCAAGTAGCAGTGGTCACCATAAAATCTCACTTCAATTCAAGTTGATATTTGAGATTTAAAAAAAAAAAGTGCAGCAAAAGCACAAGGCCCCAAACTTACCTTAGAAAAAGTTTTCCAACAATTCAACAAGTGGACAAGTCAGATTCTGTAAAGATATCCAGGATAACCTTGAAAGAATATGAAACTGATCATTAATAACCTGATTGGAAAGTGACCTAGGTTCATAAAAACAAAACAAAACACAAACACAACAACAACAAAAAAGTGTTAAACAAGTATTGTTACTGAAATTTTGTCTTCAGAAGGTCCTTGGTCTCAGAGATTCAAAGAATGAATCCATGGACCACATGACACCGGAAAAGTGGCGCCCAGCCAGCTCAGCCGAGCAGGGCTGGAGGACCTGCCACCTCTGTCTTGGTGGCAGCAGCTGGCAAAGGAACTGGCAGGCTGAAGCAAGCGAGGGAGCTTCCCTCCCCCACCAGAGGCTCCAGTAGAGCTGCCTAGAGGACCTGCCGGCTCTGCCTTGGCAGCAGCTGGCACAGAAACCGGCAGGCTGGAGACAAAGGGAGAGTTTTCCTCTCCCACTGGAAGCTCCAGTAACAAAAAAGACTGGCCAATCAGGGGAAAACACTGGCAATTCCTCCAGTGCATCCCCAATTGGTCCATTTTCAATCCTGCTCCTAACTGGTCTGTTTTATAGACCAATCAGCTAAGCTCTCAGCTCATTGGACAACTGCCCCTATATAAACCCCTGAGCAGAGCGCCTAGGGGCGGATCATCGGAGATCGTCAAGGAAGATAGAACAGAAGTGCAAGACTTTAGCAGATCACTGCTGACCTTCCAGGAAGAGAGAGCAGAAGAGGAAGAGTTGTAACACTTATACCCTGCTCTGCAAGGAGGTTTGGCTCTTTGTAAGAGCTGTAACACTTATACCCTGCTCTGCAAGGAGGTTTGGCTCTTTGTAAGAGCTGTGACACTTATACCCTGCTCTGCAAGGAGGTTTGGCTCTTTGTAAGAGCTGTGACACTTATACCCTGCTCTGTAAGGAGGTTTGGCTCTTTGTAAGAGCTGTGACACTTATACCCTGCTCTGCAAGGAGGTTTGGCTCTTTGTAAGACCTGTGACACTAACATCTTGCCCTGCAAGGAGGTTTGGCTCTTTTTAAGAGCTGTGACACTTATATAAAACCTATCTTATCCTGTTCTGCAAGGTTTGGCTCTGTGTAAGAGCTGTAATAATACCTCTGTAAATAAAACCTAACTTACTGTTCATCCTGTGGTCCATCAATTCATTCATCCAATCGTGGAGACTAAGAGCCTGGAAATCCAAAGTCAAAAATCTGGTATCAGTAAGACAGGTTTTATTTCACAGAAAAGAATATAAAGAAAGCACCAGAGCTCCTGGAAGAGGAAAAGACCAGTTGAAAAATCTCTCTGCCTGGGTTCTTTGTCCAGGGGTATATATAGTTACATGGGTCCTTCATAGTTACATTTGGCCAGGACTTGGTAACAAAATGAATGGATACAGTCCCTTCAGCTAGGGGCACGGTGAATGAATGCATTCATGAATGGATATAGCCCATTCATGAAATTGTACAAGCTTAGGAAATGAGCGGTCCCTGTTCATCCCTGAATGGGAATGAGGGATACTGTATCACCCTTAGGCCTGTGAAGGCTCACAGGTGAGTAGTGCCGCCAGAGGAGGGCTCTCTAGGTCCAAGGGTGGTTCTGGAGTTGGCACCGGCAGCCGTGCAGTGTGTGCAGCTGTCTCCGTCAATTAACTAGGGACCTGCCAGTTCCCTCGGTGCTCACCCTCTCTGCCTCACTTGGTTCTCCAGCTCTGCCTCCCGTCCTCCGCTGCACCAACACCGCCGGGGAGAAAAGGCAGAAGGCCGGGCAGGTCTTCCCAGGTGGTTGGCGCTGACCAAGCCGGGTGCACCTGCCCTGTGTCAGTATAGTCCTGCAAATTAAAGCCAGTCTAGTTCCTTTACTTACATAAGTGTATTGTTTATTTTACTTCTCAAAATTCTACTCTACCTTTAAAATCCAGGTGAAATGCTACTTTATCAAGTCTTCACACGTCTCCAGTAAGTGCTCTTGTAAAATCTTCTGTGGTTAACTGCTGTAAATGCATCACTTTAGTTGCTCACATGACTGTTTCCAGGCTAGACCGGGATTTCATGGAGTCAGGATTTCATAATGTGTCACTCATCTTGGTTTTCCCAGTGGCTAATGTGTTTATTTATTTAGTGAATGGGGGTTTAACAGGGTTTTCAATTTTTTTATTTTATTGTAAACTGAAAAATTATAATTGTATATATTTATGGGGTACAAAGTAATGTTATGGTACATGTTTACCAGGTGGAATCATTAACGCAAGCTAATTAACATATCCATCTCCTCAGATCCTTGCTTCTTTTGTGGTAACAGCATTTCAAATTTACTCTCAGTTATTTTGAAATGTTTACATATTATTACTAACTATAGTCACTATGCTGTACAAAAGATCCCCTCAAACTTATTCCTCTTATCTCACTGAACCATTGCACCCTTAGAACACCATCTCCTCACTCCTCTCAACCCCCAGCCTGTTCTCAGTACCTCTGTTCTACTCTCAGCATCAGTGCGTAGATGAGATACACACACACACACTGTCCTTTTGACACACACACACACACACACAAAAAAAAAAACTGTCAAACAACAGAATTACTTATGTCAGCTGGCAAACTGTTCTCCAGATTTACCCATGTTGTTGCACATGTAGGAATTCCCTTCTCTTTTAAAGCTGGTTAATGTTACATTGTGTACACACACCACATTTCTTTTAATCTGTCCATTCATTGAGGGACATTTAGATGTTTTTTGTCAAAATAAGCTCTGTGTCCGTAGGGTGCACCCCAAGCATGTTTTCATCTTAAGAGCTAGTCATCTAGGGAGATCCAACATGATGCAGGATCAGGGGAGGGAAATGGGTTTTGGTGACTTTCCATTAGAGTCTGAAGAAAAGACGAGACAAAACAAAGAAAGGCAAGAAAAGACAAGAAAAAAGAAAAAAATAATAAGTTTGGAAATTTCCCAAGGAAGCCTTTCAGCTTGGAAGCTTGGTTTTATTCAGCAAAGATACAACCAACTTATTCTGAACTCCTGAAATAGTTCTAATTCCTTCTCATCTTTAATTAATAATTAAAAATTTGCAGAAACAAAAATATGTTTTGGAATTGACATGTGGGTATGAAAGTCCATAAACTACGGCTGACGGCAACCTGCAAGGTCACCTCTCTGCTGCTCTAGTTCAATACCAGAGCCCATTTTCCCTTCTCAAGAATTCATAAATCTCATTTATAAACAACGTCTCTTTTGTCAAACACAACGAACTCTCAAAAAGGCAAGGAAAAAATGTAGGTGATTAATCCAGGCAAAAACTAATCAAGTCATAACGTTCAGAGTAAATAAATAAATAAAACTTTGGCAGTATTTAAGTTTTACTAAAAATAAGAAAATTGCAGTATCTTGGTATGTTATCAGAGGTATTATATAAAAAGCAATTTATGGCTCGGCGCCTGTGGCTCAATCGGCTAGGGCGCCAGCCACATACACCTGGGGTGGCGGGTTCGAATCCCCAGCCCGGGCCCACCAAACAACAATGATGGCTGCAACCAAAAAATGGCTGGGCGTTGTGGCGGGCACCTGTGGTCCCAGCTACTTGGGAGGCAGAGGCAGGAGACTCGCTTGAGCCCAGGAGTTGGAGGTTGCTATGAGCTGTGAAGCCATGGCACTCTACCCAGGGGGATAGCTTGAGGCTCCGTCTCAAAAAAAAAAAAAAAAGATTCAACAGTTTTTTAACAAAGTGAACAGAAGGGCTGCTTGTGGAGGAACAGAAGTGTGATACAATATTCAGCAGTGTACTTAGGGAATCTAATCCTCACCTCCCCCCCAATTATCTCCACTCCCACCCACCTCCTGAGTGGCTCTCTACATGTGTTAGACAAGAGGAATAATACCC
>CAUYQV010134390.1:0-10527 GCA_963574575.1 Galagoides demidoff | reverse complement strand
AGGTGACAGCAAATGCAATCAGAAACTTTTCCATTGGTGAAGAGGTATAATGAGCCCTGCCTGGCTAACCTCTAGCAAGGTTATTAGAGAATTGGGAGAGGCTCAAGTCGGCATCTTGCATGTGGTTATCAAACATTTATGAAGTTTTGGTAAGTGGTCAGTGGCTTTGGTGGGCTTACTTAGTTAGTGGGAAGGGGTGGGGAAGGTGGTCTTAATAGGCTTTAGGCAGTTACTGGATGTTTTCCCATTATGATATGAAGAAAAGTCTTAAAATATTCAGGTTGTACTAAAGGGCATAAAGAGTCTAACCTCTCCTTTTCCAAACATTCTCCCATTTTTACAGATAGGAGAATTGGAAATTATCCCAAGATTATAGCTAGTTGGTGTATAAAATGGGTTTGAATCCATACTAGTACTGTGTCATCTACCCAGTGCTTCCTCCAGATTCCATTAAATCTTTCATGCGGAAAGATTTTTATGGTAGCTTCTAAGATAATACTTCCTTAATGATGAAAATTTCTGTGGTATAAAATCTTATTAGACATGAAGTCACCTGGAGTTGCTCATTAAGTTATAGATTCCTGGGTAGCCAGAAACCTTGTCATTAGTTAAGAGCAACATTAATAACCACCTATTACTTAGACTGATGCTTCTTGCCCAGCAAGTTCACCAGAGAGCCAGGATAAATCACTGTTAACCATGGATGTCCTTGTGAGGTAAGGTATCAGTGATTTTGGTGGGGGTTTCCCAGTTGGTAAAAAAGAGAAGGGAAAATGGTTATGATGAGGTATTTAAAGACTTCCTTTAGTAAATAGTAAGTACCTACTAAATGCCAGAGACCCTGTAGACATTACCAAAGTCCTGCCATTATAGAGCTTTCAGTCTTGTGAGGTGGGACAAAAGAATAACAGTAACTGTATGATGTATCATAGTATTAGATTGATTCCTCCCTCCCATTCTGATGTGAAAAATTGTATGTAAAAATGGGTGGGTTAAACTAAGCAATGTCTTGTGTTTTTCTTCCCCTCTTACCAATATTTCTTTTAAAACCTGCCATTGTCTCTCCATGCAGTGAAGGCTGACCAAGTTGACTGTGGAGTAGGTCATAGGGGATGCAAACAGTCTTTTTCCTTTTTGTAACTTCTCATTAGGCTGGATTGTGAAGGATATCTATGAAAGGTGTTTTAGAGTCCACCAGATCTTCTATGTGAATGACTGTATACCAAAAGAGAAGGTCTTCTCAGTGGTAACACAGTGATTAAAGGTAAGTGGGGAAGAGGGACTGACTTTGCCCTGATTTCTGTCAGGGAGGCTCTTGGAAATGCATTTCCAGACCACAAGGCCGGTACTTTTGAAGCCTGCAACTTAGTCCAGGATATAACTTTCTTAAAACAATTTGGGTAGATTATATGTTTACCTAGTTTCTGATCACCTCTGCTGAGGGTCATAAGAACTGAAATAGTTTCCAAGTAAGCTAGGTGGCATAAGCTCCTGTTACTGTAAATATTATGTTGAAATACAATCCTGGTTATTCATTATTGTCTGTGGCTACTTTCGTGCTATAGTAATGTTAAGTAGTTATGACAGGTACCATATGGTTCATGAAGCCTGAAGTATTACCATCTGGACCTTGACAGAAAGTTTGCCATCTCCTATGCTCACAAATCTTCCTCCCTCTATTTTCTTTTTCATGGGGCTTGCATTTACAGCTGATCCTAGAATGTATGGAATCTCAGTAATCAGTTTGCTTCTGAATTTCTTTCCACTCATATTAAGTTCACCAAGACAGCACATTCACAGAATGGGTTTATGTTTATGGAATTACGTTTTATATGTGTTGTTGTGGTTGAGTCATTTATCATGTGTGGTTCTCTCATATTTTCCCTTCTTTTCAGGGATAGCTTTTCTTTTCTTTTCTTTTCTTTCTTTTTTTTTTTTTTTTGAGACAGTCTACCCTGGGTAGAGTGCTATGGTGTCACAGCTCACAGCAACCTCAAACTCTTGGGCTTATACAATTCTCTTGCCTCAGCCTCCCTAGTAGCTGGGACTACAGGCACCCACCACAATCCCTAGCTATTTTTTTGTTATTTTTGGCATTGTTCTTTTAGCACCCCTTGGCGAGGTTGGAACCCACCAGCCCCAGTACATGTGGCCTGCACCCTAACCACTGAGCAATGGGCTCCAAGCCTTAGGGATAGCTTTTAAAATTCAGACACTCATGAGTATCCAAAATGTTTTTCTAATTATGACTTTATCTTAATTTTAATTTATTTCCCCTCTCTGGTTTAGCTGTGTATTTCTGCAGATGTCTGACCTTGGGGAACAAGTACCCTTAGAAGGTTAGGTTTCCATAGTTCTCTATTGGGGAAATAAGTGACATTTTGCTTTTTAAAATTTGGTACCATTTATTGAGCACCTACTACATGTTTCGTGTATATGGTCTCACTGAATCTTTACAAAAACCCAAAGATTTTGTGTTAATCAGTTATTTGATACCTAGGTCACTAATCCATGTTAGTGTTTTCAATTTAGGTGGTTTAGCAAAATGTAATAACCTGAAATGGAGTAAAAGGTCCTTGAATTATTTAGGGAAAACTTAACTTGATGGGTACAAAGTACAATGCTCGCTGGAATCAGAATTAGAAGACAGTTCTGATCACTTACCCCCTACATACCTTTCTTCACCCTTCCCTGGCATATCATGCTTGCTGCTGTATATAGAAATGATTATCCCTTCTCTATTTAGGAGTGAATTGGTAATGCTCCTCTAGCTAAAGCTCTTCTTCTTCTTCTTTTTTTTTTTTTTTGCAATTTTTGGCTGGGGCTGGGTTTGAACCTGCAATTTCCAGTATATGGGGCCGGCACCTTACTTCTTTGAGTCACAGGTGCTGCCCATAGCTAAGCTCTTCTTAGCAGACTCCCCTTTCTACTTCTTTCTCTCTAAGACCAGGCATATACCTACTTTCCAGGAACCTCCTTACTCTTAATCTTTTCAAGGCAGGTAACAGCTTTATACAGTAGTAAATAGGGTCTCATGCTCAAAGAGACTAGGGCCACTTTTTTTTCCTTTTAAAATCTAATTATTTGAGGATGATTGAGTTTTTGGAAGGCCTTGGAAACTTTAAAGAATTTGGTTTGGGACCAGATAAAAATAGTCATTAGTAGAAGAATTCCCAGTATGTCAGGATAAACCATGGTAGGACACGTGGATGCAATCACCTTCTACAGCAGGGTCTTAAATGATGACAAACACAATGGTCTGCCACAGAGAAATGAGTGTAAAGCAGGAATGGCTCAAGAGCTGGAGGTTGCTGTGAGTTGCTTTGTAAAGCAGGAATGGCTCACTATTTAGACTGTAAGATCTTCTTGATTGAACTCCCCTTTATTTTATTTATTTATTTATTTTGAGATAGAGTCTCAGTGTCACGTTGGTAGAATGCCATGGCATCATAGTTACAGCAACCTCAGACTCTTGGGCTCAAGCGATTCTCTTGCCTCAGCCTCCCTTGTAGCTGGGACTATGGGTGCCCACCACAACACCTGGCTTTTTTGTTGTTGTTGTTGTTTGTTTGTTTGGCAGGCTTGGGCCAGTCAGAACCCACCATTCCCAGTGCATGTGGCTGTCATCCTAACTGCTGAGCTACGAGTGCCCAGCCTGAATACCCCTTTAACTGGTGGAATAGCACTCGTCATTGGCCTTTGCATGGCCTTGTCTCTTAGGGGCTCTATGGAGCGCTAAAATGGTTAAAAAAAAAAGTGAAAAATGGTTATGTGTCAGCCCCACTCAGAGCTCCAGAACCTCCATTCTGAGTATAAAAGTCAGTTTGGGGCCTTAATTTCTCTCCCAATTCATGACAAAACATTCCTAAACTAGGCTCCGAATGTTTTGGTGACTAGAGAGAGACATTCATTAAGGATGAGAAAGATCAGGTGGTCCCCTCATAGTCCCTAGGTAGAAAGGATTCCATTTTATGGAAAAACCTTTGGTCTCCTTTCTTTTTTTTTTTTGGTCTCCTTTCTTAATCCTGTTATGTAAGCAAGATTTTTCTCTCTGAACCCTCCTCTTATTTATTTTCTTTACATTTTCTTTCTGTGATTGTTTTGTCTGTCTTCTTCTTTGTCATAGGTATGTCCTGTTTTTAATTCTCCTTCTCTTTTCCTTGCTAGGCCACTCTTTGAATCTCTACTATATTCCCCAACTAATTTAAAGTCTTTTTTCTTTTTTTTGAGACAGGGTCTCATCTGTTGCCTAAGCTAGTGTGCAGTGACTTTATCATAACTCATTGAAGCTCACTGCAGCTGCAAACTCCTAAGCTTAAGTGATCCTCTCATCTCAGCCTCCCTAGTAGCTGAGGCTATAGGTATGTGCCCCCATGCCTGGTTGATTTTTTAATTTTTTTGTAGTACAGGATCTTGCTATTTTGCTCAGGCTGGTCTCAAATTCCTGGTCTCAAGTGACCCTTTGGCCTTGGCCTCCCAAAGTGCTGGTTGGGAGGTTGTGAGCTCAGACCCTAATTTAAAGTCTTTTTGTCATTACCAGTATTGGTATCGATCTAGACTATGAAGTGTACCTAGCAGGTTTCTGTTCTTTTTTTTTTTGAGAGAGTCTCAAGCTGTTGCCCTCAATAGGTGCCATGGTGTCACAGCTCACAGCAACCTCCAGCTCTTGGGCTTAAGCGATTCTCTTGCCTCAGCCTCCCGAGTAGCTGGGGTTACAGGCACCTGCTGCAACACTCACCTATTTTTTTGACTGTAGTTGTCATTGTTGTTTGGCAGGCCCAGGCTGGATTCGAACCAGCCATTTCTGGTGTATATGGCTGGTGCCCTACCCACTGAACTACAGGCATTGAGCCAGGTTTCTGTTCTTTTTAAAAAGGTAGTATTAAGAGGGAAATAAAAACTATTTATGATCCCACAACTCAGACATGTGCTATTTTTAGTCTTACAAAAATTTTTCTTTGTACATAAACATACTTTAGGTCTTAACATTTTTTAATCAAAATATTAATTTTAAATGGAATTTTAGTGTACTTTTCTGATTATTTTCTTTAGAGAAATTTCTGGTTTTAGAACCAAGCTTATTAGAATTTAATGTGTATGTTAGCACCACTAAAACTAAGTAGACTCAGGAAACAGATTTTGAGTGGGTGCCCCTACTTTTTCTTCCTCTGATTCACTCTATGACACAGCTAAGTGAATATATATATAGCTGAATATATATATATATAGAAGTGGTCTGACCTTAGGTCTTTTGTCTTTTGTGCTCTGAAATGTCTTTATTTCCTTATCTGACCGTAATACCTCCTTCCTCTTTCTCTTTTATACACAGGCTACTATATTCTCTCCTGCAATATAATTAGTCTTTTCTCTCTGTTTAAAGTAGCTACCTGAATACATTTATGCATTTTGGGGGTATAGTGTGTTGATTTTTTACACAATTTGCAGTGCTTACCTCAAACTAACTAATATATTTTTCACTTCATTTACTTAATTATTATGTTAAGACCCTTGCAATATGCTCCATAGGTGTGGTCCCACCGTTTACTCTCCCTCTATCAAACCTCCTGCCTCCCCTCCCATCTGCCTCCACTTCTCTCCTTCATCCTGGGCAATACCTGTGATCTATCTTTCATAAAAAAGTGTGAGTAATTATAAATTGGTTTTATAAAAGTACTGAGTACATTGGATACTTTTTCTTCCATTCTTGAGATACTTTACTAAGAAGAATATGTTCCAGCTCCATCCATGTAATCATAAAAGAGTTAAAGTCTCCATGATCTATGTGTATGTGACTTAATAAAAGGAAAAAAAAAGTATCTAAAAAGTGAGAAGAAAAAAAATAAAGTGGCTACCTGATTCATATAATGAATAAAGATCATGTAGACTCAAAAAGTAGAGGTGTGGGTAGCCTTAGGGAAGGCACAGAGTCATGGAGTCACTGTTACTTTTGATTGTCTTTTAGAGTTGGGGAGTGCATGTGATTCTGGAAGGATCAGGAACTCTGGACAGTCTATATTGTAAAAAACTTTTTAGTGGCTGGGTGCGATAGCTCATGCCTGTAATCTTAGCACTCTGGGAGGCCAGGACGGGAAGATGGCTTGGGTTCAGGAATGAAAGACCATCCTGAGCCAGAGTGAAACCCTGTCTTTACTAAAAGAAGTGAAAAATTTACTTGTATTCCCTGCTACTCAGGAGGCTGAGGCAGGAGGATTGCTTGAACCTAGGAGTTTGGGGTTGTTGTGAGCTAGGCTGACACCCTGGCACTCTAGTCTGGGCAACAGAGTGAGATTCTTGTCTCAAAAAAACAAACAAAAAAGAAACTTTTTAGTGACAAGGTCAGATAGATTATTATGCTTAAGAATATTATATGCACTGAGATCATTTTTACTTTTGATGCATTACCATTTTCACAGTACCCCATAATATCCTTAATTTAAAAAAGTGGTGAGGTAGGAAACTATATAGAGGTACTTGGAGATGGTTCTAAATCTGTCTTATACCTTAAGGGTTACATAATGCTTTGCATCAGTTACTCATTGACAACTCTTTGCTAGTGATAATTTAAGTGTTATGCTATTTTATATGCTTATTAGTTTCTATCAGATCTGTGTTCCTTTATAGGACCTAGTTTTGGAGGTTATCATTTTCTCAGCACCCGCTTGTGAAGTCACACATACTTTTTGTTGTTATTGTTTATTGGCGTCATTGCTTCCAATCATTCACTATTCTCCTTCTTACACCAGATCACAATACAGTATTCTGACTTGAATAGTCAGCACTTGAATAGTGCTACTTATTAGGAGTGGTCTCTGATTAATTTGATGAGCTATTATGAATATTATTTCCTTGATTTTGCTAGGTGTAGGTTTTCCACTAGGTCTAGATTTTGTCCAGCATCCCATAAAGGGATACTCCGCAGCAGGGGTTGACAAACTTTCTGTAAAGGGCCAGGTAGTCTGTTCAACTCCACTTCATGAAAGCAGCCATAGACAATATAGAAGCAAATGGGCATGATTGTGTTTGATAAAACTTCACTCACAAAAACAGGCAGCAGACTGGATTTGGCCCATGGGTTGTAGCATGCCAACCCCTGCTCTATAGTATATATACACAAACATTCAGAGTGATGTTATTCACAATATGTATAATATAGTAACAATAACATAGCTTTACTTGAATCAGCAATGAAAAGTCTCTTGTGATCTGTGCCTTATGTGTGTGACTGATGAGTGATATATAACCTTCATGGGCCATGTTATTAACCAGTCCTGTAGAGGAACCTATTCCTTGACACCAGGCTTTCTTTGCATGGCTTAACAGTGACATTACCAGCTCTATATTTATTTTGTTCACCAGTGTGTTTTCTCTTCTATATAGGTTCATAAGTTAATCTAATACAGAGGTTACTTTGGATATAATTACTGTCTTTAACAGTCAGTATAGGGGGGCTGTGGTTATGGTAATTTGCTATGTCAAACCATAGATTTGGCTTTAGGGATTAGGAAGAATTAATTCTTCTATTGATATCTCAAAAGGTGATGGACAAAGGAGCAGGTCTCTCAGTCAGGTAAGTAATTGTTGAACATGGAAGTAAATATTTTGCTTTGACTTTTTGTTGTATTTGTCGTATTTGATAGTTTTCCTAATAATGAGCCAACCTTGCATTTCTGGAAGAAAATGTTTACTTTTCAAGGATTTTGAATTATGTTTGCCAGATTTGCTAATTTCAATTTCTATTTTATATGTTCAAAAGCGAGATTTTGAGGGGGCAGAGCAGTCTTTGTTAGTCGTTGATATTGAAGTCACCAATGAAATCTTTTGTTGCCTGCTTTTTTTTGATACTAGAGTTTTGCTCTGTCACTCTGACTAGAGTATAGTGGCATCATAGCTCACAGCAACCTCAAACTTCTGGGCTCAAGCAGTCTTTCTGTATTAGCTTCCCAAGTAGTGAGGACTACAGGCATGTGCCACCACACTAGGCTAAATTTTCTATTTTTAGTAGAGACAGGGTCTCACTCTTGCTTAGGCTCATCTGGAGCTCCCAATCTCAGGTGATCCTCTTGAGACCACTAGGATTACAGGTATGAGCCACTGTGCCTGACCTGTTAACTGCCTTTTTAAACCAATCAGATCTCTAACATACCCCATGCCATTAAATATGCCTCAATAACATCTTTTTAAAATTGCTGTATAATACACCACTGCATGAATATAAAAACTTAATTGTATTTGATACTTGGCACCTTGTTTTCAGTTACTGCCCTTTTAATTGTGTGTAATACTACAGTGAACCTCCCTGTAGATAGATTTTTGCACATATCCATGTTTATTTCCTGAGGTTAGATAAACTGTACAATACCTCTAGTAGTGTATGAGAACGTCTATTTTTCTTACTTGCTCACCTTCCTCACCCTATATTACAGTTTTTTAAAAAATTTGCCAATTGCAAAGGTGAAAAATGGTCTCCTTTGTTATTTTAGTTTGTATTTTTTTGATTCCTAATAAGCTGGAACAGATAAAAATCTTTCTTGAGTCGTATTGTTTTAGTTTCTTTTTTACACTGATTTTTTAATTTATCATATGTTATAGGTATTTTCCCCAGTTTCTCCTATAAATGATTAAAATTATTTTTGAGACAGAGTCTGACTTTGTTGCCCTTGGTAGAATGCTGTGGCATCATAGCTCACAGCAGCCTCAAACTCCTGGGTTCAAGCGATTCTCTTGCCTCAGCCTCCTGAGAAGCTGGGACTATAGGTGCCCACCACAAAGCCAGGCTATTTATTATTATTATTATTTTTTTTTATTAATTGATTTCTGTATACATTGATGCAAATATGGGGTACATTGTGCTGTTTCATATACAATTTGAAACACCTTCATCAAGCTGGTTAACATAACTTTCATATCATTTGTTTAATCATTGTATCAACACATAACAAGGGTACAAGTGAACTTTTCTAGAACTAGAATATAAATGTGTTGATACAAGAACCAAGTTTTGAAAGTTTTGGGAAGACTTGCTCATGGTGAAAAGTTGAAGAAGTGTAGCTGAATTAGGCATGGGAAAAAAATTATAAAATCCTAGAAGGATTTCTTGCTGATATTTTGCAAGCATCTTTACAATCTTACTTCTTTTGCAAGAAGGTGAATCTGGATATAGGAAAGATAGATGACGGATATGGTTTATAATAAAAACACAACACAAAGCATCAAAGGCCCACAGTCAAAGAAAAAGTCCTGATCATCCAGCAAAAGACGGGTCATTGAATGTGTATTTATATGTCCCAAGTTAAAATAAGCAACGCTGTGTGCATTAAGAACTTCGGATTCTATATACACCAACATGTTCATTAACCAGCCAACTACTGGCTGACCATACTGAAGAAAGGGGCTTCCTCTGTTTGTGGGAGTCACCTGGGGCTCCGGGGGCGTGTTCATAATCGCTTTTCTTGGAGTGAGGATGAAATGTTCTTGACACAGACACATTCATTCACTGAACATCCCCAGTGATGGTCGACAAAAATAACTCATAATGTGCATTTTCAAGATGGTCGTCTATGTGTTGCAAGAAAAATCTGGCCCAATTTTGCATAAGATCTCAATCTTTTTAAAACTATTTTTTTTAAAATTTCAGATGAATACATGGGTACTAGCTTATATTGTTTATATTTCTTAGGTAAAGTTCAAGTTGTAGTTAAGCCCTTTACCCAGGACATGTGCTGTGTGCCTCTATGTCATACCCGTTAGGTTTCAGGGAAACTGAGCCCTGACCTTTAGCATAAGACTCAGTCTTGGCTTGAGAGACCGAGGGAGTCACAAGAATGGCATGTGAGTTGTGTATGTGCAGGACATGTGAAAACTGGCCTCCGAGGGAGAATGTATGTGTGAGGTGTGGCAATACCAGGCAAGGAGTAAAGATTCTCTAGATTCCAAAGGTCTCGTGATGCTGAAGGTAGTGATCTTGCTGAAGGTCCGTGGTTTTGCAAAAACAAGCTGGAGACACTCTGTCTGACTCTTTCCGTGTTCCCCTTATTAGTGATGTCTGACAAGTAGCTTTAAACTACTTTTTCTTGCTTTGAGACAATAAATACAGAACAAGGTTTATTCCAGAGTTCCTGAGTTCCTGATAGGGACTTGGTGTCAACCCTTTTCATTCCGGGCATCAAAACCCCTTCATCTGGTGGCCTCAAACCCCTTCAGGTAGGCAGAGAGCTCAGCAACCCCCTCCTTCCCACTTCCTCCCCCATCTCCTCCTCCTACTTAAGTTTGTGTTCTTTTCTTGTGTGTATATCTGTTCATCGACTACTTTTCTGTTAGTATCGAGTATACTGAATGCTTATTTTTCCATTCTTGTAAAACGTGACTATTTTCTGAACTATTGACCTATTAACATAGCAAAGAGTAAATTTTGTCAAAAAATTATTACAGATCCTCAAGAAAGGAAATATAAAATCTAATGTAACTAATAAGTTGTAGCCTCATATTTATCTGAACTAGAAAAATCAATATAAAATAGAATATGAGAAC
>CAUYQV010134386.1:0-21063 GCA_963574575.1 Galagoides demidoff | reverse complement strand
TCCTGCTGATTTGCTTTGGGCGTTAGGTGTGGGCCCTGATGTTGGAAGCTAGCACCTTGTTTACTGGGGTAGAGAAGATATGGACTTTAAAAATGAGTGTATAAATTCTAAATAGTCTATCTTGCTGAATGCATGGATGGCTGAGTGAGGTTAACTGAACATGAAAGAAAAACAAAGTTACCGATAGAAGCCAGTGTTTCCTTTCGTTTTACTCAGGCTCAGAGCATAGGGCTCACCTGCTAGGCCACACGGGCAAATGGGTAATGAGGCAGGAGGGTTATTAAAGATGGGCAATAGTCATAAATCTAAAACTGATAACAGATGGGGTTTGAGATCTGGTAGTATTTCTTGGCTGTTTCAAAAGCTTCTGGAATCCAGTCCCATTTAGAGCTAGAAATATACATGTCCACAGGAACCATAAGGAAAGAGGACATTTCACTCATAATGCTACCACCACCAAGAGAAAATGGATATTGACATTTTTAATATTTCTCCTCCATGCAAGGTTTTATATACTTGAGGTGATACGTTTGTAGTTTGTAACCTGAATTTGAGCATTTTCTTATATCTTTTAATACTTTCAAGATCATTCTTTTATATGACTATACAGTAATTATTTAGCCATTTCCACAACCTTGGACATTTAAGTTGCCTTAAATTTATTCTACTATTGCAAATATCATTACAATGAACATCTTTCACCAAACTCTGTGAAAATTTACGATTATTTCTGCAGATAAATTCCTAGAAAGTAGAGTTATCAGGCCAGATGGTTTGCTCAATTTTGAACTTTGGATGCTAGTTGCTAAATAACCTTTCAGAAAGATCACGCACTTTATTCTTCCTTTAGGATTACATTAAGTATCTATTTCTGTACAGAGAGTTTTCTCTGCCAAATTCCTAATTCCTCATCTTCCAGAAGGAGGCCAAAGGAGAAAGAAACAGAAATAAACCATTTTTCAAGAAAAATGAAGATTGAGGAATTGACTTATGGGCTGTGAGTTTATCAAATGGCTCCTGGTTGAAAATATAGCTAAGGGCCACTTCATAAACAGTGAAATGATAGATAAATTTGAGAATCTGCGTATTGAAAACATTCATTAAAAAATAAAAGTGAATTAAGTACATTTTCTCCCCTTAAAGGTTCTTTGAATCCCTTGAATTCAAAGGGATTACTTTAGAAAGTAAGCACCTCACTTTCTAATGTAATTTGAGAATTTCCTCTCCTTGCTTTTCCATTGGTCAGGAACCCGCCTTGGGTCCTGACTCAAACACCGAGGCCTCCTGAAGTTATTTCTAGTTCCCTCAAATAGAGGCAGATGTTCAGTCACTCTTGAGATTGTGTATGGAACTATTATTTCTAGTTTGGGTTTTTATCATTAAAATGTCTCTATCCTGTCTCAGCTATGGTTAAACACTCTTCAAATGCAGGGTTGGTCACTTGTACTTCTTATGTTTCTTTAGAGATAAGCCCAGCTGTTTGCATGCTGGTAGTTTGTTGATCATTTGTTGATGATAGCCAGCAAACTCTGTAAGAATAAGGTCAAGACTTTTTTCTCATTATTTCATCTCCAGTGACTTTCCTACTGCTTGAAACAGTTGATGCTCAATAATATTTCTTGGATTAATGAGTGAACGAATAGATTTCTTATGAATTTTCTATTGGAGGGTCAACTTGTGAGAAATTTTGATGTGCTTCATTTTCTTTTGCAATAAACTTGTCAGGAAGGAAAGCAATGGCATTTTTCCTCTCAGGAGGGTGTGTAGGCCTTTGGATTCCCACTGCCTGAGTTTTCTTTACCCACAGAGGTCTTCTAGTTTGATGGTACTGGCAGGCTGATATGGAACCTTCTGAAACAATCCATTAAAAAGTCTTGTGTGCTGAGTGGTGCCTGTGGCTCAAGGAGTAGGACACCGGCCCCATATACCAGGGGTGGTGGGTTCAAGCCCGGCCCTGGCCAAAACTGCAAAAAAAAAAAGTCTGGGTTTTTTTTTGTTTGTTTGTTTTGTGATCTGTTTTTTTGTTTGTTTGTTTGTTTTTTAGAAATTATTTTTTACTTTTATTTATATATTAGTCATCTTTTTTTTTAGACTTTGGTAAAAACATAATAAGGAAAAATTTGTTTGCTATTTGTATTTTGTCTTGTGTATTCTGTAACAAACAAGTAGTAAATGATTATTTAAAAAAAATTGCACAGCTCTTGTTAAAGCTATATTGATAGGTACTTTCTATTTTGGTTGCTGATACAATGCTATCTTCTTTTTCTAATATTATTTTGTAATTCTCTTTTATATAGGAATATAACTGATTTTGTATAGTTATTTTGAAGTTAGCTATATCACTGAATTTTTCTATTGCTTTTGGTAACTTGCAAGTAACTTGGTAACTCAGTAGTAATGAAATTTGTATTTTTTTTACAAACCGTTGGAATTTTTAAGTTATCATAATTGCACTAGCTAGGATCTTCAACTTTACTAGGAGTGGTGGTAATAAGTACACTTATCTCATAATTGATTTGTAGATAATGCTTTTGTTTCTTCATAAAATTGATACATTTGTCCCAATGTTATCTTCAATAATTATGTCAATATTTTGCCTATAGTTGATGTTCTGTAAATATTCATGGAATAAAGGAGCCTGAAATATATACATATAAAAAAAGTGTTGTGTGCTCTATGTGTGTGTGTTTAAGTATTATAAAGCAATTAGGCCTAATTTTCCCATAAAGGAGACGAAGGAACCAATCTGGCTTTATGGTGTTATAAGGAGAAAAAAATATGTAACCTGAGTTTTATTTTTCAGGACTGAGAAGTGGAAGGGTCGTAGGTCTTTTGGGATACAATGGCCTAACTCACTTAGGTGCTGCAGCTCTGAGGGACAGGGGCTGGAAGGGATGCTCTGAGGACAGAGCTGTGGCCTGAAGGGCAGGCAAAGCCTTTGCAGGGCCAGACTTTGCTCAAAAGTGAGCAAAGCTGCCAGAAGCTTCCCATCAACAAATAGTGCTTGTTGGCTTGGGCCACAGATGGCACAAAAGCTTGGACAGATGGTAAGAGACAAATGCTTCTCAGTGGCTTGGTATGGTCTCCAAAGCACAAGTGGCAATGGTGGCAGCTGCAGAGGCCCCCTGCTCAAAAGCTGGAAGGCTATGAGATGTGAGATCAATTTTTATCTATCTTTATGTATCTGCCATCTATCTACCTACATATCTATCTATTTTGGCAATTTTGGGGGAGGGTACAGTGCCCAAACTGACTGGTATTGGTGATCCTGCCAATTTACTGGGAAGGAACTTGAGCTACTTATAATTAATTTGAAGTAAATTAAAGGATTGTGATGTAACAGGACCTAATATGTACCAGGGAAGTCCATGCCTCCTGTAATTATGGTTTTGCTTTCTGTAGTCACATCTACCAGGACCTTCCAGGGTTAGGAGGTTCTTCCACACATCATAAGGATCATAAGGAGTTCTTACTTAATGGAGTCATCTGCTGGCAAGAGGACTGCTCCAGTCCCTGGTGGAAATTTTAGTCTGGGAATGCCAAGGTTTTAGGAATAATTCTTTAGCTTTTATGCCTTTAAATTGGTATCGTTAAGCTTAGTTTTCCTTTCATCTGCATGGAACATTACTGGGTTAAATTTATGCTGTGCTGTGCTGTGTCACCATTTCCATTGCCAGGTGTAATTTTCACTAACAATGTGGGTGGGGAGGGTGCTTAGGAAGTATTCTTCCAAGCTTTACATTTACTATTTTAAAAAATGATTGAAGACAGCCTTTTGTTTTAGACCAGTTGTTTACCTTAAGTTTAAATTACCCTTTGAAACATTTCCTCACTGAGTATATGCAAATTACATTTTGGATGTGAGAATAATGGTCCGTATGTGAAGAGTTCTTGCTAGCGCCCTTCCTTCAGGCTTCTCTTTCCTCGTTTATCCTTTCTCCCTCACAATTAAGAAATAAGAGTCTCTGTGCATTGCTGACTATAAAGAAGTTGAAACTGGAGTCTCTAATGAGAATCAGGGTACAGCTGGATTAAATATGTATTTCTTCCTTGCTCTTCCATAAGCATGGGGTTGAGGGACACATTGCTGGATATCTCCATATCTCCTATAACTCCATGTAATGCTCCATCATTCTGGGAAAAAAATAAAAAATACTGCCTTTGGAAATAAAATTGACCAGGCAAAAGGTTATGAAATCAACAAGTATAATAGTTTAAAAAACGTAAGTGAAAAATTCTATTTGTTGACAGTAATAAAGATACTTCCACCCCTCCCCCTCAGAAGTTGAAGTCAAGAACTGCTGTGAGCTTATGTCACCAGAGAAGGCCACCTCTACATCTACACAGAGCCAAATGTCTGAGTGCCTGAGACACCACAACAATTGCATCCACATGACTTCCAAGATGGTCATTAGTGCTCCCTGGAAGCAGGAGGAATGCCATTGTTTTGCACTGTTGTCCCAGGTCATTACACTGGTTATTCTCCAGCTCTGCCCACATTCCCTTTTCTGTGCTCTGGGCTATGCTAGCCAGCTGCCTTGCTTTGATGTCTGCTTAGATGCAGGAACGGGAGGTTTCCACAGCAGATGAGAAAGCCCAAGGGAAGGAGGTTCTGCTATTTCTACATCTCCTCTGCTCCTTTTTGACCCCTTGTTGTGATTCCTGAAGTGGTTTTTCTCCTTTTGGGATTACAACTCCCATCAGCTCTGACAGGCCTTTGGTTATACAGTCCTTTGGTCTCCCCTCATCTCTTTAAGGTGTGAAACCGGAAGCAGCTTCCTGCTGATGCCGTCTCTGGGGCTTCTGCATCTCCTGTTGGTTCTCTTAACCTTGCCTTACCTCTGTAAACAAGTAGTCTCTTTATTAACTTCAGAATCTCAGCTGGGGTGTCTTTTGTTTCCTTTCAAGATACTGAGTGCTGAAGCACTAAGCTTTTTCTCTAAATACCGGGCTGATAGGTCAGGGATACTGACTTTAAGAACTTCTCTGAGTTTACAGCTTAAAATAGTTCCTTCCTGGACAGTGAGTAGTAATCTAAAATTGTTTTAGCATTACTCAGAGCCCCCCTTAAGGAGTAAGTCTTAAGTTGTTGAAGGTGGTTATTGTGAGCTTGAAGAGGTGAAACTTCATGAAAAGGATGTAGATTATAAAAACTGATTCAACCAAATGGTCATTCTACCTCTGATTCATTTTGAAAGTAGTACTTCCCTGGTAAGTTGAGGTCTAATTATTTTTTCTGTGTCAAATTAGGATCTAGACTTAGGCCTGCAGGAAGAGCCTATAAATAGTGGTGGTACATTTTAAGAGCTGATGATGAGCCGGGCTCCTGCCTGTGTTGGTCTGTAGACAGGACAAGTGTTGGGTAGCCAGCTGAACACCAGACTGACTCCAATTGCTTTCTAGGGATTTATAGCAACCTGTGCCCTTACCATCTGGCCCCAGAGCTTTGTGAACTGTGACACATGACAGGTTTGGCACCATATAATCCAGAGAGGTAGGAATAAGACAGTTTGGCATTCTAGTTTATGTTGCTAATTTTCTCTTAATTTCTCGATTAATTCAGAATTAAAAAATGAGAGTGGATGGAGTTTTGCCTTCTCATTGTGAAGGGAGAGGGAAGAGATTAAGTATTAAGAACCTGGAGTGGGCAGGGAGTAGAGAAGAGAACCATTTGAGGACTTTTTTCTGGTAACCCTTGAGAGATTAGCAGTTACATCTAGGGCTGTGTAAGAGAAATAGAAACCTTAAATGGAATCCAGATAAATACCCATTGGGAAACTTTGGTGTCTTTCTGTTTTCTTCTTGTTGGAATATAATATTTTGAATTAAATGCCATTCAATATTTATCAAAAGTTTATAGAGCATTGCTTAAAGGATATACAGCCCAACAGAGAAATGTACCTTCTTAATTTTAGTGGAATATTTTGAATTACCAGAAATAAGATGTTTTGAACCTTTAGACTTACTTGATTATAATTTAAGTTTCCAACAGCATTTTTTTAAGATCTCAAATGTTTGATCCTCCAAAGTATAAAATGAGGCAAACCATGGATCATTAGCTAACAAATGGTTAAATGGTATTATTATCAATTCAGAATTTACGAGTTAAATATCCAACTGTAGATTATATGTAGTAGGCTGATGAACGATGAAAAATTCTGAATGATTTATGAAATTGTGTAATTTATTTGTTTTGCACATTCATGTGGAATATTAAAGTTTTTGTGTTTTAAATTTTAACTAGGTTTCTCAGAAGTCACAACTACAAGGCTAAAGAGAAATAGTTAAGCCTTCAAGGCAAGAGAATGAACTTCAGTTCCCTGAGATTAATAAAGCAACACTCACATACTTATGCTGTCGTCACATTTCACATGCATTAGACAAAGGTTAGCAGTGATTTTTTCACTTCATTTTTCTCTCCATGGACCATTCTATTTATTTGTTCTCACAAACATCTGCTCTACTCAGGGCTATGAAACATGACTAGGATACCAAAAATACTAACACATTCATCCTGTCCACATACAAAATGACTGAGTGGAAGGAACAATGAGACCAGAGAGCCAGACCTCCAATGTGTGAAATTCACATGGTATGTTAAGACAGAGCAAGTGTCACGGCCTGTGTTATAATTAAATTCTGTGCACCTTTATTTATTTATGCTTAAGATTGGAAAAGTTTTAATCACAACTCATCGCTTAAGTTGTAGTTCTCAACCACAGAGAACATTGTGATTCCCAGTAATCACATATTGAAAAAAGGTAATCAAAGTGGAGTCTAGAACTGAGAAACAAGAATCTTTTTTAAAAAATGAAATCTGCCCCTGGGATTCTTGCCTTAGCCTCAGCTAGTGTTCTATTTCCCCCCAGTGAGGGAGAATGGGTTGGGGCTGAGAGCAGAATCTGCAGTGTAAGTAGCAGTTTGGCAAAAAGACCCTACTCCTGCCTCCAGAGACACCAAACATTCCAGATCGGAGAACAGTTGGAGGATAATACTCTTGAACTAGGGAAGTGGCAAGGTCTGTACACTTAGAAATTTTGGCCACATTGGTGGATTTTATCTCTAGCTATGCTTGGGATATATATGTGGACCTGCTTTTACTTTACTATTATTATTTTATTAATGGCTTAGTGGCTGCCTAGGTATATACTTGAAAGTCCAGTTTTAGTGGATTTGGAAAGGGATCTGGGTATTTGTAATTTATATTTGCCACAGTAAATATGGTAGATCAATATTCTTGCTTAAAAGAAGGCATAGGACATATCAGTTTTTGTTTTTTTTTTAAACAAGTGTCTCACTATGTCACTCTCAGTAGAGTGCTGTGGAGTCACAGCTCATGGCAACCTCTAACTCTTGGGTTTAAGAGATTCTCTTGCCTCAGCCTCCCCAGCAGCTGGGAATACAGACACCCACCACAACGTCTGGCTATTTTTTGTTGCAGTTGTCATTGTTGTTTAGTGCAGGCAGGGTTTGAACCTGCCAGCCTTGGTGTATGTGTTTGGCGCTGTAACTACTGTGCTACAGGCACTGAGCCATTACCGCTGTGCTATGGGCGCTGAGCGGGCACATGGGTTTTTGAACGGCTACTCTTTTGTTCGTGTGTAGCTGCAAAATTATAAAAGGAATCATCTGGCACTTCAGTAAAGATGTAAACAATGCAGTGAGCAGATTCCCAGGGGAGATGCAGCCTCAAGGCTTATCCCAAGCACTTCTTGGATCTTTGTTTTTCCTGCCCAAATGGGAAAAAATTCAGCCCCTGAATCTTGGTCATGTAGGCACCGGTTTTAACCTTTCCCTGTGTACACAGGATGGAGTAGGATAGGAAGTCCTGGCCTTTTCCCTTAAGATTGAAGATTTTATTACTTGGCCTGGGCTCCTTTCTATGGGTTTCAGATAAACTCCTGACCCAGCTGGAGTTTGGAGAACTACACAAGGTACATCATAGGTACAGAGGATGAACTGCTTTATAGGAAGGCACTGTTTCCAAAACCCCACTAATCCAGAAACCTCATGAGGAAAGGGGCTTGTTCGTTAGCATTGCAAGCATTTATATTTCATTCTTCTTGACCAATTTAGATGAATTGATATGAAGTTTATCATAGCTGATGGATTAATTTGCTTTATTGTCAAAAAGATGCAAAATGAACTGGGCCCTGTTTGAGTTAATGCCTAAGAATGATTTATGTTGTCAGCAATTAATCAATCATCTTTCAATTGGAAATTTCTATCTTTGAAGGGAATATTAACATGATATAAATAATCAAATTAGGTCCAAAGCCTTGCAAAAAGGAAAGAGAGATTATTTGAAACTGTCCTGCATTATGTAAATGAGCCCTTGGCTATTAGATTGAAGACCCTGGTCCTTGCTCTGCTATCAAGTAGCCATTGGTTACATGTGTAATGTTTGACCTCAATTGCCCATTTGCAAAGGGGACAACAATGCCCACAGTTTTTCCTTCCTTTCTTGAGATGTGGAAGATTTAGTCACAATTAAAACGATCATAAAATTTATTGACTGTCCACTGTCTAGGCCTCAAATAGAATTATTATTATTACTTTTTTTTTGAGGCAGAGTTTCACTTTATTTCCCTCGTTAGAGTGCTGTGGCGTTACACAGCTCACAGCAACCTCCAACTCCTGGGCTTACGTGATTCTCTTGCCTCAGCCTCCCAAGTAGCTGGGACTACAGGTGCCCGCCACAATGCTCAGCTATTTTGTTGTTGTTGCAGTTCGACCTGGGCGGGTTTGAGTCTGCCACACTCGGTATATGGGGCCAGCGCCCACCCACTAAGACACAAATGGGGCCCCTCACATAGAATTATAAAGAAAATGTAAGATATTATGTTTATAAGTCTCTAGGACTTAGTTTTGTCATCTATAAAAGGAGAAAATTTGATTCCACAAATAATTATGTCCAGCTCTAACTTTAGTGACAATTATAGCCATGTATTAAGTTTTTATGAGATGTGGGCTCTGTGTGGAGAACTGCATATACATCATTTCATTGAGTCTTCTCTGCCAGTCTGGGAAGGGTGTACTATTTCTTACCCCCATTTTAGAGGTGAGGAAACCAAGACTTAGGAAGTTTACAGTGACTTGCCCAAGGACAGACAACTAGGAGTGTGTATGAATAGAGGCCTCTGATTTCAGCTACTACCTTAGACTTCCTCTTGAGAACTCCCTCTTGGGTTGTTGTATTTGTTTTATGGAGTACATTTGATCTGTTCCCAAATAGCCATCTACCACTCTTTACTTTTAATTCTCTTGAGCCAGCACTATTACTTCTATCCAGCAATGGATTTTTTTTTTTTTTTGTTATTGCTTGTATAGTTGATCTAGACCAGTTTCACTATAGCAGACCTTAGCACTATAAAGATTTTGGTCTGGATAATTCTCTTGGTGGGGGGATACCATGTGTATTGTAGGATGCTACAAAGATTCCCTTGCCTCTACTCACTAGATGCCAGTAGCAACCTTGCAAATATCTTCAGAAATGACCAAATGTACTGTAAGGGTAAAATTGCCCCTGGTTGAGAATAAACTCAGCTAGACCTTGATTGTACATTGATAGTAAGCCATTTTTTTTTTGATATTACATGTAGCACTTTATACACTTAATAATACTGACAAAGCCACCTTGCCAGGAATTCACTGCTGCAGGAACCTCCTATTTTCATATTGTCACAATGACAATTGTACCATTTGAAACACACATGCAATAGGAAAGTAGGTGGATGCACTGTCACCTTTCTGTGTTCTTTGTGGTGGGTTCTGTAGATTAGTCATGTGTTATTTCATGAAGAAGTTCTGTAGGTTAGTAGGAAGGGTGCAGGCCTGGAATCAAGTGACCTAACTCCTATGCACAGCACTGCTTCTACTCAAGAAAATATTTTGACTATTTGGGCCTTAGTTTCATTATTTACCAAGTGAGAAAATTGGATCAATGGTCTCCAAGACTGTTTTTTGCTTTAATAACTAATGATTTTATGTCCACTTACTGAATAACTCATACAGCCAATTAGTTCTTTCCGAGAACTCTGTAGTTTGTGACAGTGTAGCTGCTTATTCAGTTACAATATAGCATTAACACCACCTTCCTCCCTGTTCATGCCTGGACTTTTTCATCTTGTTGACATCTGTAAGCTCAAATACCATTAATCACAACGTGGTTGTCATAAACACAGCCTCAGAGAGGTCTGACTTAAAGAAATCAGGCCCCTTGTCCAATTTTGCTATAGCTGGTAAAACAAATGTGCATTTGGGATCCATAGATTTGATCCAGCAAGGCCTTAGTTTTATGAAAAACAAACCTAATATCCTTTTTTCCCTTTCCACTATACAAGTACAGATGTTCCTATTTGTTTTATTTCCTTGACCACAAAGGTGTAAAGAGCAGCAAGAGTAGGTAAGGGCTACGTGGATTTTGTCTCACACCCCCAGAGTGCCACTGGTTTGCAAGTCCATTGGAAATAATTCTTTCTGAGACAGAAAGGTACATTATTGCAACAATAATACGTGAATGATGTCTTCTTCTAGATGTATGTGATGTGGAAGCCCTGTGAGTAGGCAACATTTCTGGACAGTATGGGTTTCTGGTGACAGTGGTGGGGGTTTAAGTCTTGGGATGAGCAACTGTACTCGTGTTCAACTTAGGAAGGAAGACCATTGCAAAGACTGCTGTCAGTGAGACTCGTGCAAGCTTTGCCAAAGACCTTGCAGTTGTTCTTCAAAGCCTCCTTAAGCTCAAAGATGCCCCAAACTCAACTTGCACTTTCACTATGCTGTCGCTTCTATTGTATGACTTAACTTAATGAATGACACCGTTATTTATCCTGCTTCTCAAGCCAGAAAAATGGGTGAATTTCTTGCTTTTTATTTCTTTTCCTTTTCTCATAGAAAATATAATAACAAAGTCTTCTCCATTTTTCTCTTACTTTTCTCAAACTAACTCACTGCTGTCTCTCTCCATTATTAACCCTTAGTTCAGGCCACTATTACCATTTGCCTGGCCGACTTCTGTTGCCTCCTAACAGGTTTCCTAATAGTTCTTCTCTCCAATCTATACTCTATATTTAAAGCATGGTGATCATCCCCAAACTGCAGGATGATCAAGATATTTTCACAGCTGAAATCCCTTAGTGGTTTTACATTGCCCACAGGAATCCTGTAACGGTTTTAGGGTCTAGTGTGATCTGGCTCCTGCTTATGCTTCTAGTGTCCCCTGTTAGTGCTTGTACCTTCTGCTCTGTGTTCTGGCTATGCTGAAATGATTTCAGCTCCTCCACAATGTCACATTTCTGCTGCTCTCTAGGCCTTTTTACGTATTGGTCCCCATGTTTCAGCCACTATACATGAATCCTTCCAGGTGTGGTCAGGAATGTCAGACTATTTAGTCACTGGAAAAGCTACTATCTGCAAAGCATTTCTTAACAAGGTATTTATCATTTAGAAATTTCTGATTGAAAGCACAGAGATCCTATGGGTAATTTCCAAAATTTGCACCTCAGATCCTTTTCTTACTTTTACCTTTATCTAATATAAAAATAAAGAGATACCATTCTAGATAAGATGGGACTTCAGTGTGTGTGTGTATGTGTGTGTGTGAGAGAGAGAGCGAGAGAGAGAAAATGATAATCAAGCTAAGAGGAGATTCTGAAGTAGAAAGGCCTGATCTAAGTGTCCATATTTTATACCATCTTTGGACAAGGCAGTCTTTTATGCTTATACTAGTGAGAAGTATTTTGTAAAGTTGCAGAGTGTTTGAAAATTAAAGAATAGAATACAGTAGTTAAGGGCAAAACTCAGGGATGTGGAAAATGAAAGGAGTAAAGATACAAAGGGGCGTACAAAACTTCCTTGAAAATTATCTTTTTCAAAGAGGAATTCAATCATATGTTGCTGGAATTGAAAAGAAATCTTTATCTTATTGATGGCAAAATTGAAAGCAAAGAGGCTGAATGTCCTGGTCATCACAGCACAGATTAGTGGTGAAATTGGAGCATCGCTGTGGCCAGCAGAGCTGATTTCTCAGAACATTTTGGATCCTCCCAGTCAAGCTTTTCCTTAGTAGTGGAGAGGCAATTTATTTGTATTCTGTAAAGTAATGCGATATGCCAGTGAGTGCAGGGGCTATATAATCAAGAAGGAGTGACTTCTTATCAAAGCGATCAATAGCAGCACAGCAGCACGGGGGTTGAGTGGCCGCCGACCTTCTGCTGCCAAAGGACTGTCAGCCGTGCTTTATTAGACAGAGGATATGCCCCCAGTAAGGCTGACGTGGTGCTCCGTGTGAATAGAAGATGTGGCAGGAAATTAAAGTGTGCTGCAGAGCTTGCACTTCTGAGGTGTGTAATGAAAAGGGGCCAGGGTAAAACGTAGAGGAAGTAATTCCAACATGACCATCATTTCTTTACCAGTGTGATCATTCTCATGTCAAAGATGACTTCAGCAAGAAATCATTCAGGCTTTTTCATTGGAATTGAAGAAATTATCATTTAATAAGAAGCCTGAAGCTCCATCTTGACCTGATAGTAGACTAGGAAATAACCATGGCCGGACTGCTCCAAATTCTCAGTTGGCAAGCAGATTTACAAGCATAGTCTAGAAAATGATTTATAGACAAGCAGCATCTGTCATTATTAGTTGGTTGAGATATATTGCAGGATATCTGTAAGGATCCAGTCTACTCCAACCCCTTCCCTATTTTGGTATTCCAGAGAGAATATATCAAGGTGATGCAGGGCCCTGGAGGTTAAATCTTTCTGGGCCAAATTCATAAGGTCTTTCTTACTGCCCTTGCAGAATGTACCAGGCAAGTAACTTTGAGCTCAGTCTCTTATTCACTGAGAGTATGGGTCTAATATATATATATTTTTTATTGGCCAGGGCTCCCTGCTACCTCTGGTATATGGGGCCAGTGCCCTACCCCTTTGAGCCACAGGCGCTGCCCTGGGTCTATTCTTTACCTAGTCTTAATTAAGAACACCAGCCATGGCCTGGGTTTTACTCTGTCCTTTCAGACATTCTGTGGAGCCCTACCCTCTCTCTAGGTAATACAATAAATGCCCTTTGCCTTCAGCATTTCTTAGAAACTTTGTCTCTTTTCCCCACTACCAGAGTTGGCTAACTTCCATGTACTGCCGTTCCCCATCACACCTCCTTTGCTGCATTTCAGCAGGGTAAAGTGGGGCAGACATAGGGGAGGTGGTCTTTAATTCCCCTCTAAGTTGAAGTGGGTCAGATGGCGTCTCATGGCTCTTTGAGTAATTTGTCCCCTAGAGAGTAGTTAACAGTTAAAACACATTACTCCTAAGTTTGTGAGAAATAGAAATTTCTTTTGTGAAAGTTTTCAATTTGTCTATTTCTTTTCTTCTAGATTATCTTGCCTGAACCATGACTATTTTAAAACAGAAGCAGAGCATCACCAGCTCTATGTCATAGGGGTGGTGATGGTGACTTTAGGGAGGAATTAGAGACCTTGGCTGGAGTGAAGAGCAAATAACAGAAGGCAAAGCTGTTGACTAGATCCTGAGCGTTTCCCCTTCTTCACATCTTTCCCTTCACAGTCCTGAGGATGGGTGCATATAATAAAGAGAGAAAGGTATTTAGGAAAGTCAGCACCATGCCATAGATGTATGTAGAAAGTCGAGCAGATTTGTCTGGTCATGGCAGAGTGGTCAAATCCAGGATGAGGCATGGGTGGAGAGCTCAGAAGTAAGCGCTGTTCTTAAAACCTGCCCAACCTATGTGTGCATGATAGAAAGCTGGTCTTGATTAGGTATTGTTACAAAAGATTCTGATATGGTCAAGAAAATTAGCACATATGGGGGAAAGGAAAAACCAGAGCAGCACACTTTTATATCTTCCATATCTTTCAGGTATAAAAGTAATTAAAGATTAAATAAAATCTTTAATTTTTTATTTTATTATTTAAATAAAATAAATTAAATAAAAGATTAATAAAGTAAAACAGAAGCGTGTGTAAGGAAGAACCAAGGAAATATACAGGGTGACAGGTATGGTAAAAATAAAGAAAGCAAAGTATTCAATAAAGAGTATAACTGTGGAACTCTCTAAGACAACGTCTGGGAGAAGAGATGGTATATTATATATTAGAAAGAAATGCTAAGATTACCAAAGGTAGATTGAGAGATCTCCTAGCATGTGAAACAGATAAGGAAAAACTAGAGCTGAACACTCTGTTCATTTAAATAACAATATCTAAGAACAGGAAACACAAAATAATACTGCAAGTTTCCCAATGGAAAATGCAGATTCAGGTTGACGTCTAACTTCTAAATAGTGATTCCAAGGCACCATAAAGTAATAATTTTTATCTATCTATCTATCATTTTTATCAAAAGGCAACACAAGAACAAGACTAATGGTATAGCCAATCATTCCATTGTTTCATGGTCAAAGTAATCATTTTAAAATACTAAGAAACAAATTTGAGTTTAAAAATTTATACTCAGCCAAAATCATTAAAATATGTTGGTATAATAAAAATTCACAGGTATATAAATAAGGCCTCAGAAGACCTATAATGCAAAGTAAATTCTTTGGAAACACACTTATAAGGACTATTCTAACAACCAGGGAAATAAATATAGAATTATTTACTTTCATAGGGCACCCATGAAAATATATAACTTAGTATATTTGGTTATTCAATAAAGCAAAGAAGCCACTGACTTTATGCCCCAGCAGTTCTACTTCCAGGAGTCTATTTAAGAGAAATTAAAAAAGTATTTTTCACAAAGACATGTACATAGGTGTTCATAGAAAGTTTATCCCTAATAGCCTGAAATAGAACAGCCAGATATTCTTCAACAGGTGAATGGATAAATAATTTATGGGATAATCACTGAAACTCTATACGACAGTTAAAAGGAGCAACTTACTGGTATATGTTATATCATGGGTGAACTTCAAAAACGTTATACCAAGCCAAAGAAGCCAGAAACAGTATAGTGTATACTGTATAATTCATTTATATAATAGTCTAGAAAGGGGAAATCTAATCCTTGATGATGGAACGTAGGCCAGTGTTCGTCTGGGGTTGAATGTTGATATAAATAGAGTAAGTTTTACTGTGTCAGGAATGGTATTTTCTCCCCTAAAGGTCTTTTCTTTATAGATCTTGGATTCAAAGATACATTAAAAATAGGCCTACATAATATATAAATATTTTTCAAAATGTTTAAGAGTTTTAAACTTCTCACAAATGAAGGTCTCAGAGGATATAAGCATTTTCATTTGTGACAAGTAGCATCACGCTCATGCTTAGGAGTTTACCCTAGACAGTAAATTTAAAAGCTTAGATGGTCAGGCATGATGACTCACACCTGTAATACCAGCACTCTGGGACTCTGAAGCGGGCAGATTGCCTGAGCTTGTGGGTTCATACCCAGCCTGAGCCAGAGCAAAACTTAGTCTCTAAAAATGGCTGCGCATTGTGGTGGGCGCTGCGGTCCCAGCTACTTGGGAAGCTGAGACAAGAGAATCATCTAAGCCCAAGAGTTTGAGTTTGCTGTGAGCTATGAGGCCATGGCACTCTACTGGGGATGACAAAGTGAGATTTTGTCTCAAAAAAAAAAATTAATAAATAAATAAAAAAATAAACAAAAATATAAAAGGCTGGATGAGCATATCATTAAGGGCCTGTCCTTCAGTTTTTTGGGGGTTGTGCTTCCACTTGTCCCTCTATTACCTGCTTCTTTCATCTACAACAGCAAGTACTAAATTCCTATAAATTGTACCCTTTGGTGCTTACACAACTGTTTAGAAAAAAAAAGAAAAATCTTAATAAACTACAAGCCCCAAAATGCCACCGAAGATAAAAACAAAAAACATCAATTGCTAGTAGAAGGGAGATTACTGACTGAGGAGAAACTTTTATTCTTTTTGCGTCATTTATGACTAATATCCTCAAAGGTAGTCATTTAAAAGAGACAAAATTCTAACATAAGTTTTTTTTTGTTTTTGTATTTCTTATAGCATAACTGTGTACATTAATGCAATCATGGGGTATAGTGTGCTGTTTTCATATATATATTTTGTAATACTCTCATCAAATTGGTTAACATAACCTTCATATCATTTTCTTAGTTATTGAGTTAAGACAGTCATACTCTGCTTTTAGAAAGATTCACTTGTACCCTTGTAAGATAAACCATAGAGGTGACTCCATCAATCTCCCTCCCTCCCCCCATCCACCCCCTTCCCACATCCTAAGGCTATAATTAGGTTATGACATTCCTATAAAAGCTATGAATTAGTTTCAAAATAGGGCTGTGTACAATGGATACTTTTTCTTCCATTCTTGAGAAAGTTTGCTAAGAAGAACATTTTCCAGCTCCATCCATGAAAACATGAAGGAGGTAAAGTCTCCATCTTTCTTTAGGGCTGCATAGTATTCCATGGTGTACATATACCACAATTTACTGATCCATTCATAGGTCAATGGGCATTTGGGCTTCTTCTATGACCTAGCAATTATGAATTGGGCTGCAATAATCTAACATAAGTTTTAATATCTAAGTATGGTCTCAAAGTCAGAGGCAAAAATTAAAATTCAAGTGCAATAAATTTAAAGATTAAAATCATTAACAATTTAGAAACAAAACAAAGTAAATCAAAATCCATTGATACTTACACACGTCCATTTGGGTCCTCTAAGAAGCAGAGACAGAAACATAATTAGATACACAGAATTTACTGAAGAAAAAACCTGTCAAAGATAGAGAAGAAGGGCAGTGGGTGAGGCAGGGGATTTTCAAGCCACAGTGTGGGTCTGACACCTGTTAAGGAGAAAGAGATGGAGGGAAGGAGGTGGACGGGGCAGGAAGGACCTTGCACAGCTGTATAGCTCTGAAAACATTGTGGCCAAGGGAATCTCAGAGGAAAGATTGCTCATTAGCAGAAACCTGTGTTGGTCAGAAAAAGTCTAGCTTTAGTATCCTGCTGTGCTTAGTCACTGGCAGAGCGCAAACTTGGGGGAGTGACCCTTCGCATGGATGCTGCAGTAGATTCGAAGATGTGGCTACTGGTGGCTGTCAGTCATCCATGCCACTTCACAGCAGCAGCCTCTTTTAAAGGGCAGTCTGAGCCCTGTACCTCCAAACCATCCACAAATAGAAGACATTTAACAAATGGCTATTGTAGATGCTTTAAGAAATGCTCTCAGTTAGGGGAATTGCAGGATCAAATGGCAGGTCTACTTTTAGATCCCTGAGTGTTCTCCAAACTTCTTTCCAAAAGGAACGTATTAGCTTGCACACCCACCAGCAGTGCAGGTGTGTTCCCTTTTCTCCACATCCATGCCAACTTCTGTAGTTTTGGGATTTTCTTATGTGGGCTACTCTTACTGGTATTAGATGATATCTCAAAATGGTTTTTATTTGCATATCTCTGATGATAAATATGATGAGCATTTTTTTCATGTGTCTGTAGACACTTGTTTTTTTCAGAGAAGCTTCTGTTCAAGTCTCTTGCCCACAATGAAATGGGATCGCTTGATCTTTTCTTATTAATAAGTTTGAGTTCTTTATGGATTCTGGTTATCAGACCTTTGTCAGAAACATAACCTGAAAATATCCTTTCCCATTCTGAGGGCTGCCTACTTGCTAGGTGTATATCCAAAAGGTCAAAAATCACTTTGCAAAAAACATATTTGTACCAGATTGTTCATTGCAGTTAAATTCATAATTGTCAAGTCATGGAAGAAGCCCAAGTGCCCATCGACCCATGAATGGATTAATAAATTGTAGTATATGTATACCATGGAATACTATGCAGCATTAAAAAAGATGGAGACTTTACCTCTTTTATGTTTACATGGATGGAGCTAGAACATATTCTTCTTAGTAAAGTATCTTAAGAATGGAAGAAAAATGATTGAATGTGCTCAGTACTTTTATGAAACCAATTTATAATTACACTTTCTTATGAAACATAGATCACAACTATAGCCCAGGATGAAGGAGAGAAGTGGACGGGGATGAAAGGGGAGGAAGGAGGTTTGATAGAGGGAGGCTAAATGATGGGACCACACCTATGGAGCATATTGCAAGGGTACAAGTTCAATCTATCAAGTATAGAACATGTCTTAGCATAATAATTAAGTAAATGAGGTGAAAGCTATATTAATTAGTTGGATGTAAGCACTCCAAATTGTATAAAAAATCAACACATTGTACCCCACAAATGCATAAATGTATTCGTGGTCTATGTGTATATGACTTAATAAAAGAAAAAAAAAAGAAATGTTCTCAGTTAAAATCAAACGCTTGTTAAGTCATGTAGTGCTAATAAAGAGGTAAATTTTTTTAAAGAGCCAGTGAAAGAAAAATTGAATAGTATAGATTAATGACATTGGGAATGTGTTCAAGAAACAGGATAATATTCTAAATTCTCCATAGAAAATATGATTTTAATCTAGTAGAGGTTATGGAGATTCACTCAATCTATCTACACTGTCTTCCTTGCTTTTATGTTTTACTTCCTTTTTTTTTTTAACCAAAAATTTTCATTTAAAAATGCCAGGCTAGGCTATGGGTTCTGTAATACCCTTAGCATAAAAAATACCACTATCTAAGAACATGAATGAAACCGACAATATTCATTGGGGGTAAACTAAGGGGAGGATAAATATAAGAATTTATGATTGCCATCATTGTCAGCATGAGGTTTAGCATGGCCTTCTGTAAAAAGTGATGTCCTCATTAAAGTGAAGTAATTCTTGGAGATGAAAAAACTTTAGTCAGTGTTAAAATGAAGCCCCATGGAAGTCTTATTAATTGTTACTACTAGAGATCAGCTTTTTGCCTGTGTAAATGAAACTTCAGTTTTCTGTTCAGTTACTTCTTTGTTAGGAAGGTTTATCCAGCTATGTGTTTAACAGCTGGGGACAATGGAGCAAGAGGCCTGGCGCTGGAATCAGTATGAACACTTGGCTTTAAGTCCTGATCTCTCATCACCTCTCATGGTTCTCTTTTAGTTAAAAAGGAGGTAATAAAACCTCTTCACTTGATTGTTTTGGAGATCGAACACCATTACATATAAGGATGTTATGGTACCATGTGTTTATTCAATAAATATCTTTTTAGCAGATGAACAAAAATATTTGCTCTAATCTTCAGATGCTGTATCATTCCTCTGGTCCCTCTCTTTTCCCTGATGCAGTGGAGTGTAGACGTGTGTGTGTGGGGTGCTCAGATGGCAAAACTAAGATAGCAAGTGCTCAGGGAAGCCCGAGAGAAGGTGTTGGGGAGCTCCTATTTAGTGCATATTGGAAAGTTAATACTTATTCATATATGGATATGTCATATGTCAATGGTGGTGGCCATGTTCAATCATTAGTTTCCTTAATCTTTTGATTTGTGAGGGGAGAAAGGACAAACTCTTCTCAAATGATTGGGCTGAGACATACATTTACATTTCAAGCTTATAAAATTTATCTTTATGTTAGTGCTATTATGTAATATTGCTGCCTCTCCCAGCACTGGGTCCCAACTGTATATGAGAAAGTCAACGGCTGGGAATCTGGTTTCAGTGAATTCGGCACAGCTTCAACTCAGGTTTACTTATACAGTAGTTTCCTTAATATCCCCCTAAGCAAGTCAGTGAAATGGGAGGAGAGAAAGATAAGGTCGACTAGTGACTTTGTAGGGGTGTTTCCCCCCATATTTGATGGTACTCTTAACAGGGAAAAAGTGTTTTACTTTACAAATGTCTTCTATTTGAATATTTTATTTTAGAAAATCAAACAAAACTTTCTGTTTATGAATAGTGGTTTCATTATAGCAGTTACAAAAAGAAGAAACTAATTGTTGGCAAATGGTAGTTTGGTTTTCTAGGGAAGCACATACTCATTTTATAGAAGGAAGCACTCTCTAACTATATTGATACTTATGGAAAATCTAGAAATTAATTTTTCTTCTTTGGTTAATGACATGAGGATATGCTTTTATGATTTCTTCCTATGTTTTTTGGTGTACCTGGAAGTTGCACTGACTTGAGCTAATAGCTAATTTCTTTCTCTTTCATAAAAGGAGAGAAAAAATAGGTGAAATGAATCACAAAATTTATATCTATAAATATCAACTTCTAATTTTTGATCTGTGTCAATTAATGACTTTTTCCTGCCATTTTCTCCATGTGCTTCAAAATCTGGTATTTTCATTTCTGTTTTCTTGTCAGCTAACAAAGTGCATCTGGAGACAGAAGGATAGAATAGTTAGTGGTAGAAAGTTTGCCCATCATAGGTCTTTGAATGGTGGGAATTCTGTAAAGAAAATTCAAGAACAAGATGAGGGGCTGGAATAAATAAAACCTGAGTCCCTTCATCTCTGATTTTCAATCATTATATAAAACTTACTTGAGTTTATGAGAATATACCTCAGTTCTTACTCTCAGCCCTCTCCAATGAGCTGCACCTCCACTTTTCTAAACCTTTCTTTGAATTAAGCCTAACAAGCATTTGTGTGTAAGACAGTGTGTTCACTACTCTAGAAGAATCAAGTTGACTGTAATTTTTATATAATATAAAGCTTTGTAAATTTAGCTCTCACTGCTCAGGCCATTGAATGGGATGGGTAGGAACAACCACTGAGTGATCATAAGCTGTTCTTCCACCAGCTCTTAAAAAAGATGGAAATAAAGTTGGAAGAAAATAAAAAACAAACAATAAAAAGAAGAAAAAAGCAAAAAAAAAGTGAATAAAGTGAATAGTGTATGATTCCTGACCTCAAAGAGCTGACAATTAAAAAGTAATGAGTACAAATGTCCTTATGATAAAATGATTTTTTTTTCTTCTAAGTAGATGCCCAGTAATGGGATTGCAAGATCAAACAGGAGGTCCAGTTTGAGTTCTTTGAGGATTCTCCATATTTCTTCCCAAAAAGGTTGTATTAGTTTATGGTCCCACCAGCAATGTAGATGTGTTCCCTTCTCTCCATATCCATGCCAGCATATAAAGACATTTGCACTAGACTATTTATCACAGCTCAATTTATGATCGCCAAAATGTGGAAACAACCTAAATGCCCACCAACCCAGGAA
>CAUYQV010134384.1:0-45601 GCA_963574575.1 Galagoides demidoff | reverse complement strand
TTGTGGCGGGCGCCTGTGGTCCCAGCTACTTGGGAGGCTGAGGCAGGAGACTCGCTTGAACCCAGGAGTTGGAGGTTGCTGTGAGCTGTGATGCCATGGCACTCTACCCAGGGGGATAGCTTGAGGTTCTGTCTCAAAAAAAAAAAGAAAGGAAATTCCTAAAAGCAAATGTCCATATGCAGACATTATTTGAAGTGGTCTCTAAAATATGACAAAAGCTGAGGAAGGAGGTGGCTAAAAAGTCAGTAAATAGCCTCAGGTGCTTCCTAAGAAATGGCGTGTGTGTGTGTGTGGGGGGGGGGGGATGGAATAATTTCATAAATCCTTTCCTTTGTTTTCTTCCTTCTCACTCTAATACATAGCTTGGTTAGTACATAGTTGTATATAGAAATTATTTTTCAATATTTTGAAGGTGTTTTACTATCATATTTTCTTCATCATGATATTCAGATTAGCTCTTAACCTGGGCATCATGAAATCACACACTAATGAGTTAGATGTGTCTTTCATCACCCAGGACTGGACATTTGGGGGCCACTTTCAACACGGAGTCTCAGAAACTTCAGTCCTGGGAGATACATTTCAGTGAGTAGCCTTTTCAGGATGGCTTTTCATTAGCAATATGAGTTTAAGATTCACCCCTATCTTGATGTGGTCTGATTGCAAATTTATTTTCATGAAATTGTATTCCATTGTGCGGATCTCCCACAGTTATCTATTTACCTACTCAAAGACATCTTGATTAATTTGAAACTTTTGGTGCTTATGAATCAAGCCTCTACAAATATTCATACACAGGTTTTTATGTACATGTACATTTCAGATCACTTAGAAAAATACCTAGAAGCCCAGTTATTGGATCAGATGTAATAAACTATGTTTAACTTTCAAAGAAGCTGCCAAAGAGCCTTCCAAAGTGCAGCTCCCACGGCTCATTTTCAGCGTAATGAAGGAGAGCCCGCTTGCTATTCATCTCTCCTGCATTTGTATCGTCAGTTTATGGATTTCAGACATTCTGATAGGTAAGTAGTGGCATTTCTTTCTTTCTTTTTTTTGAATTTACTAATTACAAATGACATTTATTAACAGTTTGCATGCTTATATTCTATGCAATTTATATATCTTCTTTGCTGAAGTGTCTGCTCAGCTCTTTTGTTCCAGTTTTTTAATTGGATGATTTTCTTTGGTTATTCTAGTCCTTTAAAAGTGTTTTGGAAACACATCCTTCATCAGAAACACATTTTGAAAATATTTCTCCATGGCTTGTTCTTTAATTCTCTTGAACTATCTTTTACAAGGCAGGTACTTCTAATTTTAATAAAATTGAATTTACCAAGTTTATTTTTCATGGGTTATGTTATTATATTTGTTATCTCGAAGCCATCACCAAACCAAAGGCATTCTATGTTTTCTTCAATTCATTTAATAATTTTGCATTTTAATTCCCCATCAAAGATCTATTTTTAGTTATTTTTTATATGCTAGCTATATTTTTTACTACATATGGCCATTTAATTTTTCCTATTTGTTTTGTCTAACAAATTCTCTATTTCCCATTTAATGTTTCTTCGCTCTCTTATAAAAATTAGTTTATATTATTTGTTTAGATTTCTGGATTCTCCATTTGGTTTCAGTGATCTCTGTGTCTGTTGTTTATTTTTTTAAAACATACTGTCTGGGGCAGCACCTGTGGCTCAAAGGAGTAGGGCACATATGCCAGAGGTGGTGGTTTCAAACCCAGCCCCAGCCAAAAACTGCAAAAAAAAAAAAAAAAAAAAAACATACTGGGGTGGCGCCTATGGCTCAGTGGGTAGGGCATCGGCCCTATATATGGAGGGTGGTAGGTTCAAACCCAGCCTTGGCCAAACTGCAACAACAACAACAACAAAAATACTGTCTGATTATTGTTACTTTATATATGTCTTGAAATCAGAGTATGTTGGTACTTTAATTTTGTTCTTCAATGTTTTGTTGCCTATTCAGGATTGTTGCTTTTCTATATGAACCTAAGAGCCTATTTGTTCACACCAATAAGGTAGCCTACAGGGATTGGGATGGGAATTGAATTGACTCTATAGATCAAGTCAGAAAGAATTAACATCTTAATATGAGTCTTCTAATCCATATATTTTTATCTATTTAAATGGTCTTTGATTTCTTTCATGATTTTTACAGTTTTAGGACCAATGTTTTACATATAAATTCATAATTTATAGTCTAATATTTCTTTTCTGGTATGTTTAAAAATACAATTAAAAAATTAACTCTAATCATCATTGCTAATACATACGAGAGCAAGCTACTTCTATTTTAAATGACCTGCATTCTATAATATTGCTGTATTTGCTTATTATTTCAGGAAAGCTTTTGAAGAGAATGTGAATTTTATACATAGACATTTATAGCATGTTCATATAAAGAAAATTTTATTTCTTCTTTTTCAATTCATACATTCCTTTCACTTTTTTATTAATATTAACTAGTAATGTCACTATGATGTTAAATAGCAGTCGTGATAGTGGTCATCCTTGTTATGTCCTGAACTTACAGATGCTGTAGAGTTCCTTATTATTAACTGCAATGTTAGATATACAATGCTATTTTTTTTTAGATTTTTTTAAAAATGTAGTCATAAATTGTCCCTTTTACTTCTAGTTTGTTGAGATTTTAAAGTCATGACCAGTTGTTGAATTTTGCCAACTCTCTTTCTCTGTAAATGTATGATTATGTTGGGTTTTTTTGTGTGTTAACCTATTGGTCTGCTAGGTTGCAATCACTTCTTGGTATCCCTGGGACATTTATTCTACGTCCCTCTAGGATTTCAAAATCAGCAGATGTCCACCTAACAAACATAAAATGATATAATATTTGCGTATAACCTATGTACATCCTATCATATGCTTTAAGTCTTCTCCAGATTACGTATAACACCTATTACAATGTACATCTTATGTAAATAATTGTTACACGGCATTTTTATTTGTATTATTTTCATTGTAGTCTTGCTACTTTTATTTTTTTCCTACTATTTTCTATCTGCAGTTAAATGAATCTGCAGATGTGGAACCAACAGACATGGAGGGCTAACAGTACATAAATTAATTATTGAATATTGAAACAACCTGCATTTTGGAATTAATCACATTTGTTCATTTTTATATACATGTATATAAAAATTTTCATTTATATATGTACATTATATATATACAATTAAAATGCTAACATTTGTTGAGTATTTTTCATCTATATTCTTGAGTGATATTGGATTTTGATTAGATAAGATTGATAGTGCTGTTCACATCTTCTTTATCATTATTGAAGTTCTGCCCGCTTGATGTATCATTTACTGACAAAGAGATATTGAAGTCACCTATAAAAACAGTGGAATTTTAGAATTTCTCTTTTAATTTTTATCAGTTTGGGGTTTTGAGCATATTTAAGATTATAGGTCTTAAGAATGCAAATGCCCATCAACCCATGAATGGGTTAATAAACTGTGGTATATGTATGCCATGGAATACCATTCAGCCACAAAAAGATGTTATCTTTACATCTTTCGTATTAACCTAGATGGAGCTGAAGAACATTCTTCTTAGTAAAGTATCATAAAAATGGAAAAGCAAGTATTCAGTGTACTCAATACTAGTATGAAACCAATAGACAAAATAATACATGCTCACACAAGAGAAAAACTTGATTTAATTTAACTTGAGGAGAGGGGGGATTGGTGGGCTTCCATCTACTGGGTACAATGTAAGGGTTATGACACACAACCTGGGTGTGGAACACAGCTACAACAGGGACTCATCTAACAAATGCAAACATTGCAATTTAATCATATGTTCCCTCATATTAAGCAGATATAATAAATAATAAAAAATATTATATGTCTTCCTAGAGAGTGGGATCTTTCATGTCTGATAAATGATCTTTATCCTTATAATCACATTTGTTTTGAAGTTGCCTTTGCTTAAAATTCACATTGCTACTCTAGCTTTATTTTGGTTATTAACATGATATATCTTCATCCATCCCTTTAATTTATAATTCTCAAGTGTCTTTATATTTTGAGCAGTTTCCATGTATACAGAAATATCATTATATTTAAAAAAATACATTTGATGGTGCAGCATCTGTAGCTCAGCGGGTTGGGCACTGACCACATATACAGATGGTGTCTGTTCAAACCCAGCCCTGGCCAGCTAAAACAGCAGTGACAACTGCAACAAAAATAGCTGGGTGTTGTGATGGGCACCTGTAGTCCTACCTGAGGGACAAATGGGGAGGCTGAGGCAAGAGAATCACCTAAGCCCAAGAGTTGGAGGTTGCTATGAGCTGTAATGCCACAGCACTCTACTGAGGGTGACAAAAGTCAGTCTCACAAAAGTGAGTCTCAAAAAAAAAAAAAAATTGATGATAATTTCTAGCTTTAGATTGGAAAATTTAGAACTATATGTGAGAGGAAGGTCCCATAATCTTCTGATTAAATCTCAACATTTTACTATTGTGGTTGTTGCAAAATAAGTGCAGCTTTTGCATTATTTAAATTTGCCGTCTGATACTGGATACATTCTTAAATAAATGTGGTTATGTTATGTATCATTTTAATGCGCATTTCTTACTTTATGTTTTTCTTTTTGCTTATGACTTATTACTTTCAGTTTATTTTATGTTTATTTTCAAAGATGGAAATGATGTTACCAAACAGAAAATTCGAGTGATTTTCTTTTTCAAGTTCATAATGGGCAGAAGGCAGCACAGACAACTTGGAAAACACATTTGGCTCAAAAACTGCTAACAAATGGACAGTGTGGTGGTGGTTCAAGAAATTTTGCAAAGGAGACAAGAGTCTGGAGGATGAGAAGCATCATAGCCAGACATCGGTGGTTGACACAAGCAACAAGAGCAAAGCTGATCCTTTGACAACTATGCAAGAGGTTGCTAAAGAACTCAGGGTCAACCTTTCTATCATCATTTGGCATCTGAAGCAAATTGGAAAGGTGAAAAAGCTTAATAAGCATGTGTCTCAAGAGCTGACCAAAAATCTAAGTAATCATTTTTGAGCATTGTCTTCTAGTCTATGCAATAACAATGACCCATTTCTTGATCAGATTATAACATGTGAGGAAAGGGGGATTCCATACAACAACCAGCAGTAAAGATCTCAATAGATGAACTGAGAGAAACCTTGAAAGCACTTTTCAAAGCCAAACTTATACCAAAAAAAAGTCATGGGGTGGGTGGAGGAAAGATGGCAGACTGCAGTCAGCTTTCCACAGAAGCTCCCCTCCAGAAGGAAAGTTAAAAGACAGAAGTTTAGCAAGTAAGCCAATGGTTTGGAGATGAGCCAAGAGAGAAGGTTGAAGAATGCACATCAACCCTGCAGAGGTGAGCTGAGACTCCAAGGATACAAATTAAAGTTACTAAATCTATTGCCAAGCAGATGGGAGTCCCCTCCCCAATGAGAAGGGCTCACAGTTAAACTCCATACAAACAAGCGAGCAGAGTTCAAATGTCTTCCTGTTCTATCCCACGGGAGAGACCCTCTAAAAACTGGGCCTCCTACCCCTACTAGAGTGCCATGGCACTCTCCTGCCAGGCATAAAACTATATAAAACTGTATATATTCTCTACTTGCAACTCTGAACTCCCACCACTTCCCTCCACTCTCACCTTGAAGTCTGGAAGCCTGTCCCCCATGGAGTCCAGATTCATGGACATTTTCTGGAGAGGTGTGAGCAGGGTAAGGTCTGTGCTGGTTCTGTGGCATGGGGGTAAGGAGAGACTGGTCAGCTGAGAGGGAACCATACAGGAGTGGTGGCAGTGCCCTGAGGCACAGACCAGCAGCAGTGGCAGTAACAATAAGGCTCAAGCCCCTGGGGCTATTCTGGACAGATGCTCCCTGTCTCTCTGGGCAACCAGAGGAAGCCAGGCACCTTCATCAGTGGCAGACACTGGAGGACAAATCTGGGATGTGAGTAAAGGGAAAGCCTGAAGCAGTAGCGGCTTGTTTAGAGTGTGGGGACAAGAATATGCATGCACAGAGATGGCAGACCCACAGGGCAGGGCTGAGCCAGAGGACTGCTTTACTGAGGCTAAGATGCACCTAGCCCTCTGGGGATCTTAGCTGAGACAAAGGTGGGCAGGCAGAGGCTGGGACTGACAGCTCTGTGTGAGCTCTAACTGCTTGCAGCTGCCTGGAACTGAGTTGTTTCTGTCACTTCAAGCAGTGTCTGATCTCCAGGGGAATATAGCGGGACAGAAACAAATTCTGTGAAGTTGTGCTGCTCTGCTAGCAATATCAATCAGGGGTGGGGCTGGAACTGAATGAACCACCCCAGCTTCCATTAAGCACCCGAGGATGTCAGGCCTCACCTCCCCCTGCCGGATAGTGGCAGAGAGCAACAGCCAGACTGAGGAGACGTAGATCTCGCTCTCACTCCAGCAGGTGCAAACCCCTGGGGCATCTGCTCATTGGGGGGAGCTAAGTCACAGTCCTGTGGGGTTACCAGTGACTGGCTGTGACAGAGATGCAAGGTGGAGAAGGAAGCATCAACCTTCCCAGACTAATTTATTGGCTGGGTTGGTCCTTCTGACCTCACACAGCACTGGAGTGAGTCATACCTGAGTTGCCAGCAGACGCCTGCTATATAGTTGCCAGAGACCTTTTAAACTCCCCCACCTGAGACCAGTGCTGACTAGGACAATTGATTTGGACCTCTTGAACTGGGCCAATCATCTGAGGACTATCCAAAGTGATACCCCAAGTGTGTGGTTGCGGAAGATTTGATTTTTTTCCCCCAATTGTTGCCTGTGTGGGGCAGGGTGACTTAATTGCTAGTATTTATCCACAGCTGAGACTTCAACCCAGAGTCAATGATTTACTAGGTTAGAACAGAGAGAAATTGAAAACAAGACAGAGCCACTTAGCCCTAAAACACCAAGCAGGCTCCCAGTTTCTCACGTTGTAACACTGTACGGGTCCTTGCAAAACTCTAGGGGGAAAGGTACAAACACCAGTCCCAGCCTTTGGGAAAAGGGATAGTTAATCACTACTCCTGGAGCCCCCAACCCAACTTCACCTTATCTGCTAATCTAGCCAAATGGTGTAAATTAAGCATGAGGCATAATCAGCGGAAAAATTCTGGTAATATGAATAACCAGAGTAGATCAACCCCACCAAAGAAGCATATGGCACATGGAACTGAAGGTTCCATCCATAAACATATGGCTAAGATGTCAGAAATCGAGTTCAGAATTTGGATAGCAAATAAGATCAACAGAATGGAGGAAGGAAGGGAATTAGAATTTCAAGGAATTATTCAAAATATGTCTCAAGAATTCAACTATTTCAAAGATAAAATGACCAAAGATTTTGACACATTGAGGCAAGAGCTTGCTGCCTTCAAAGATCTGAAAAATACAGTAGAATCCCTCGGTAACAAAATGGAGCAGGCCAAAGAAAGGATCTCTGACATTGAAGATAAAGCTTTTGAATGCTCCCAAGCACTCAAAGACGAAGAGAAATGGAGAGCAAAAATGGATCATTCTCTCAGAGAGCTCTGGGATAATTTGAAGAAAACTAATATTCACCTTATAGGAATCCTTGAAGGCAACGAAGTTGCTTCAGAAAACATGGAGGCTCTTCTTCATAAAATTATGAAAGAGAACTTTCCACACATGCCAAGAGATTCTGAAATTCAGATAGTAGACAGTTTCAGAACCGCAGCACAACTCAACCCTAATTAGACATCCCCCAGGCACATCATAATTAACTTCACTAAAGTTAATATGAAAGAGAAAATTCTGAAAGCAGCCAGATGTATGAAAACCATAACCTACAAGGGGAAGAATGTTAGAATGACTGCAGATCTCTCTGCTGAAAACTTTCAGGCTATAAGTGGGCGATCATCAACTTTTAATCTCCTGAAACAAAACAACTTTCAACCCAGGATCCTGTATCCAGCTAAACTGAGTTTAATTTATGATGGAGAAATTAAATACTTTAAAGACATTCACATGTTGAAGAAATTTGCCATAACTAAACCAGCTCTCCAGGATACTCTCAGACCTAGCCTCCATAATGAACAGTACAATCCTCCACCACAAAAGTAAACTCACTCAGCAACTTTTGGTCAAATACCAACTTTCACAGTGGTGAAAGGATTAAAAATGATCACTGGAGTTTCAAAAAATGTGATATCCAAAATTTTACCAGGCTTATCAGTATTCTCAATTAATGTAAATGGCTTAAATTTTCCTCTAAAGAGGCACATGTTGGCTGACTGGATACAAAAACTCAGGCCAGATATTTGCTGCATACAAGAATCTCCTCTCACCTTAAAAGATAAATATAGACTCAGGGTGAAGGGATGGTCATCTATATTCCAGGCAAATGGAAAGCAGAGAAAAGCAGGTGTTACAGTTTTATTCACAGATACAATAAGCTTTAAACCAACAAAAGTAAGCAAGGATAAAGATGGTCACATTATATTTGTCAAGGGCAATACTCAATGTAATGAGATTTCAATTATTAATATTTATGAACCCAAGATGCACTTCAGTTTATAAGAGACACTCTAACAGGCATGAGCAACTTGGAGCCAGCATTGGTCAACAAGAAAGGCTAATTCTTCTCCCCAACAACAGGACCCATGTTGCACAACCAACGCTTCAAAAGGTGAACTAATTGGATGACAAAATTTTGCCTCATCTGCCATATTCACCTGACCTCTCAGCAACCTACTCCACTTCTTCAATTTCTTTGTAAGGAAAATGTTTGCACAACTAGCAGGATGCAGAAAATTCTTCCCATGACTTTGCTGAATCCTGAAACACAGATTTTTGCATTGTAGGAAGAAACACACATTTCTCTTTGGCAACAACGTGTTGATTAGAATGGTTCCTATTTTGATTAATAAAGATATGTCTGAGCCCAGTTATAGTAATTCAAAATGAATTTATGCTCCAAAACTGTGATTACTTTTGCACCATCCTTAATCCAATTCTCTGAAGTCTATGACCTTCAAAAGTATTTATCCCATGCTGATACAGTTCTTTTTTGTTAATCATCCTGCCCCTTCTCTCTTCAGGGCTCTTCAAACTATTTTTGAATTTGTTGCATAAAAATTCCATTCTATGCTAATATATTCTTTCATATATCATTGCTATGGCCTCATTGTTACTTTACTACACCATTATTATTTGTCAGTAGGGTTTAGTGTTTTATAAATAGTATATAAATATTTATTTGATTGCAATAATATAGTGTATCAAGTTGCTGTTTAGAAAGGCACTGTGAGAAAAATCATTTTTTTAAACATATCATTAAGCTTATAGATACAATGAATGAACACAGGAAAACTATAGCCTGCCCTCATTATGGTTTATAATGAACATTTCTTATAAAATTCTTCAAATTGTTGAAACCCTGAAAAGGTCATATGCAAAATAAAATTATAAAAATACATCAGGTACTCAGCATAGGAATGTTTCCCAGCAGTGGACACAAAAATGGAGGAAATCAGAAATAATTATCCTTAAAATCCAGGTCTATGTTGGCAGTGAGAATTGACTAAGTAAGTTACAGTCAGATTCCCAAAGCATGTTCTGGCTATGCTCACATCTTTTGTTCTCATAAGGATGGTATATTCTGCCTGAGAGCATTTGTTCTCTTAAGAATGTCACCTTGTAAAATATTCAGGTGTTATGATTTATATACAAATCTTAGGGAAACCTTATATAAAAAACAATAATACCATCCATAAATTCTAAAAACTGACTTAGAAGTTAGATCAATTCTTACTTTAAGTAATATAAGACTATCATAATTTTTTTGTAATGGAAAAAATTTTCAGTGAAGATTTACTAATAACATACAGACAACTACATGCTTTCCTCTTCCATTTCATTCACACAAAACCCCCGTACAATTAATAGTCATCATTTTATAGTACAGAGCCCAAATCTCAGCCAGAGGAAATAACATACCTACCAGCACATCACTGCTAACTAACAGTACTGAAGAGAAAAGGAAAACCAGGTGAAAAGCAAACAATCCAAAACAGTGATGGCCTCCACACTTGCCAGTGTGATGGCCTAAACATAACTGTTTCTGCATGAAAGCAAAGACATTTATCTGCTCTCAAGTTGGTTCATTTCAGTCTCAAAGACACCTGACCTCTGAAGTAGACCATTCTGTCAAGAAATCTCTAATCTGAAAGAAAATCAGCACATTAGAAGGTAAAACCCTTCCTTATTACAATACACATTATGTTTTACCATAGGAAAAAAAAAGATCCATTTCATCAGTTTGCTAGTTAGAACATCCGAACCTTTAGTTTTTTTCAAATGCGAGATTGAGAGACCCAGAAGGTGGGCAATTTCTCATGGTCTCAAAGCTAATAATTTTCAGAACCCTGATATGGATGTTCGATGGACTGACTTCACTGACTAAGCTCTTTCTATACCATTTCTCTGTCTCCTCTTGACATGCCTAAGCTGCATAATCTTGTACTTATCTCTAGCCTATTTCATTTTCCATTCTGTATAGAAGTTGTTTTAAAATTATCTGCTAGATTCATTTCCAATCACTGCCACACACAACTCCTCCCTCTTTATATCGACTCAGAAAATCAAGCTTCCAACTTTATAGAACTAATCTCAGCTCCACAGCATTTTCCCACCCTTCTTTCCTTGTCTCAGAGAGCGGATTTGCACAATTTTCAGGAGTGTTAAAGAGTATTACACTATGGCAATAATATCTAATAATATTTAATAATATTTGAAATCTGGAAGTGATTTTAAAGGATGGAGTTCCAAACAATTTAACTCTCAGGTCCCTATATTTTTATAAAGTTTTTCTTTCTATAAACTGATTTATGTACCTTTTATTTTTTTCACAGATTATTAAGTTATCAAGATATCGAAGTCACTCTCTGTACTGAAAAACAATGTTTGTATCCTCTAGGGTGTCTTCATTTCCTTTCACTTTTTCTATGAGGAAATATAGTGAATTGGTGAACCAGTTTCTAACAGTCAGTAAAAAAGCTACATTGGAGATATTTACTCACTAGTATCTGTTTTTATTTGTGCTTCCAGGGCATATGGACAGGAGCAGATAAATTATAATGATGTTGACTGTAATTTCAGAAGTACTCGACCCCAATGTGCCAACCATAGTTAATAAATATTTAATTGCTTATTCTTCAAATAGTAACAAAGGAAGAAATGAAGCCTCAAGCACACTTTCATGTAAACCCCTTTGTTTCCAAGTTATCAGGCACTGTTCATTAGGATAACCTCATAAATCTCAGGGGAGCACGTAAGATTTATTTTGTGCCAGGATTCATGTGAAATGTTTTACTCTGGATCAGAAAATTAATTGTTTTCTTGGTGGTTAAATAAAACTTGAGCTCATGTATTCAAATAAATACTGAGTTTTTAAAAATAACCCATATTACTGGAGTAATGTGTTTAGTGTCAGTGTATTTTCATGTTTCTAATATTTTATTAAATGAGCTGAAATCTTTTTTTTGTCATCATTCTAAATGCATTTATTTATTTATTTATTATTTTATATATATTTTTTGAGACAGAGCCTCAAGCTATCACCCTCGGTCAAGTGTGGTGGCATCACAGCTCGTAGCAACCTCCCACTCCTGGGCTCAAGCGAGTCTCCTGCCTCTGCTTCCTGAGTAGCTGAGTAGCTGGGACTACAGGCTCCAGCCACAACGCCCGGCTTTTTTTTTTTTTCTTTTTTTTGATTGTATCAGTCATTGTTGTTTGGCAGACCTGGGCTGGATTTGAACCCGCCAGCTCAGGTGTATGTGGCTGGTGCTTTAGCCGCTTGAACCACAGGCACCGAGACTCTAAATGCATTTATTGATGCAACCGATATTTATTGATGACCTACTTTGGCTAAATGTCATGCTACACAATGAGGGAATAAAAGTTACAAAAACATTCATATTTTCCACCCTCTGGGAAACTAAGTCAATTTCTTAAAATGATTACATGTGTGAGAAAGAAAGATGCTTCTAAGTTTGGAGCCTTCAGTAAGCGTTGTTTAAATATACTTTCATCTTATGATGGATTGATTTACTATAAAATTTCCCCCCATGCTTAGTGTACCTCCTTTCATGAGGAGTGTACCTCATGAAAAGTAATTTGAAAGCATCATGCAATACAAGTATTATTTAGGAATTATGCAGTTGCACCATTAATAGAGTGACACGTTTGGTTACATTTTTAGCCCTGTGTTATTTGTTTAGCTTGTGCGTAGTGTTTGGTTGCCCTTCCACTTACAGTATGAGATGGATCATCTCATCATGCATTCCATCCATTAATCTTTAGAAGACAAGTTTTAGAACATTAAGAAATATCTTTGAGCTTAGATTACAATGTAGTATCTTGAGAAGCAGTAAACCAAGTAGTGGATTTTGACAAGGAGATTCAGACAAGAGATATATTTGACAAAACTATTTGACAAGAAACTTCCAGGTCTGCCTAGGAAGAAAATGTAGTATCTAATAGCACCCAAATTCTAAAGCCTTATTCACCTTTACTGTGTATCCACCTTTACCAGTTTATCTTTCCTTCTGCATCCAAAATTTTTTCTGAGAACTCTTTTATTGAAGTAATAGCATTGTTCAAGAACATTTTATTTTTTTCAGTGACTTTTTGAATTTTAAAAGGTGGGTGAATGCCTTTGTTTAGCTTGAGAAAATATAATGAAATTTCAGGTGTGGAAGTCTAGGTATTAGTACACTGGGTGTTTTCAAGAGTAGAAAATACTTTCTGTAATAGCAAGAAAGAATTGCCCTCAATCTTAGTCACAGAAAAAAAGGCACTTTTACTGACACTGAGAACAACATTTTAAAAGGAAGACAATTGGAAGATGTTGTAATATTGACACCCAATAATGAATGCTTTCCTATGTCCTTGTCCTGAACATTGCCTATGGACCTTAGCTGACCTGATCTGGGTAACTGGAAGCTAACACATGAAATTCAAGCAGAAGCTAGAAATGTGTTTGCATATGACGTCATGCTTGAATCTGTTATTGCTTTTGGACCTACCTACCATATGAAGATATCCCGGGCAATCCTTTAAAAATATGTGGCCAGCAGCAAAATCACAAATATCATAGGTAAGGACATCACGACAATCTAGCTAAGTTGAGTGTACTGGAGCCTCATAACTATGAGGCTTGAACCAGCCAGCTGGACTCAAGCCACACTGCCACACTGAGGACACACAAATGAAATGTTGTAATCAGGCAGTAAATCTTAGAGGGTTTCCTATGTAACAATGTACTAGTAAATTTCCCTTAAAGGGCCTGGAGATTTTTCCATTATTTCCATGTCTGGGGTTGGGGGCTTGGTAAGCAAATGCCCAAATGGGGGCCTTGCTCCCTCTCAGCGGCAGTGTCATTATTCAGTAACTTGAATTCAAGCCAAAAAAACCTAATTTTTTGGATGTCTATGTTTACATGTAAAATAAAGGATAATGACCAGATTGCCAGTGATATACTTTGAATGATGCACTTTGCCAATTTTAGTATTAAAGTGAGTGTGTTATTAAATATATTTTGCCAGTTTTAGTATTAAAATGAATGAGCATGTTATTAAAAACATATGCTCTATTACAATAATAAACTATTACTCTATATCAGAGCTCCTGAAAAGTAAATATTTTATTTGTATATGATGAATGACTTTTACTAAATCATTACTAACCTTTGGAAAAACAAACAATTTAAAAATTTACATCTCCTAAAGAAAAATATTTAAAATTTAAAAATATATAATATGTGGTTGTGTTACTGAAAGTTTGGCCTTTGTCCCCCAAAGCTACATCAGAAAAATGGGGAACAAGCAGTTTGAAGAGAAGAAAAAAGAAATTTATTAGTTAGGAATGAAGGATGGAAGGAAGGAAGAAAGGAGGGAGGGAGGGAGAGAGAGAGAGAGAGAGAGAAAGGAAAAGTTAGTTTTGAAGAGACATTTGTACCCCTTCCCTCCCACCCCCAAGCCATTCTCTATTACAGTTGCACTGGACCACCAGGACCATGTGGGAGAAATTAACTGGAACCAAATAGTAGACACAGCACACCCTCTTTGGTGAAAGGCGTAACTGCAACTTGAACAATACCTAATAAACCAAAACAATATAACCTAATCATTCATGCCCTCCTCTTAATCTGAAATTTAAAAAGAAGCCTGAATTCGGAGTCACAGTTCAAAAAATTCATGTATTCTTTTACTTATGACTTATGAATAGGGTGTGAATAGTCTTTTCCAGCCTGAATATTTTATCACTTTACTGCTTAGCCCCTGCAGATATTTGGAGCTGTGAACTTGTCATACATTGATAACTACAGATGGTGTTCTTTATAAAAGCAAAGTTAGCCAGGTAGTTGTAGAATTATGTCCTGAGTCAAAGTAATAGGGTTTTATTAACTTTCAAAATCATCCTAAATTATGTGTTTACCAGTATACAGTGTAGCCGCCAGGGTTAATTATGTGTAGGGTAAATGGCGCTGATGCGAAGCTGTTTACATTTTAGAAACTTAGACATATTTGACAATAAGTGGAGTGGGCAGGAAGTGTGCAGGGGAGAGTGTGGCCTTACATTATATTGATGTAAACCGTAGGAAAACAGGAACAGACATGGCCTGCTGTGAAATAGAAAATAAAGATTAAGGAAACACAAATTATACGTACAACTGTTTATAACTGTGTTTAAAGGATTTTTGCTAAAACTGTCAGAAAACATTAAAATCAAATGCTTTGCTCAGTTTGTACAATTGTTTCTTGTTTTTAAACTCTAATGTTCTGTATATTTCTTGCGTGATGAAAATAAAATGGTGAATTAAACAATTTGATTTGAGAATAAATGTCTTTATTGTATTATTATTATTAGTTTTGACCGGGGCTGGGTTTAAACCCACCACCTCCAGCATATGGGGCCAGCGTCTTACCCTTTTGAGCCACAGGCACTGCCTGTCTTTATATTTTTAAAAGACAGCTTAAAAATTCTAATTCATTCAATAGAGTTTCATTGTAAAACACTTTGTTAGACATTCATGATTCAAAGGTGAATATAACTCATTCTCAAGGTGTCTTATATGACAAAACAGTATTTATAAAAGATGTAAAATTATAAATTACAGAGTAAAATTTTATTTGTTAATTTGTTCATTTTTAAAATAAGAGTAGACAACCATTCTAAAATAGAAACTTTGGCAATGGCTATGGCTCAGTGGATAGGGCACCGGCTCCATATACTAAGGATGGCGGGTTCAAACCTTGCCCTGGCTGAACTGAAACATAAAATAACCAGGTGCTGTGGTGGGCACCTGTAGTCCCAGCTGCTTGAGAGGCTGAGTCAAGAGAATCACCTAAGCCCAGGAGTTGGAGGTTGCTGTGAGCTGTGACATCACAGCGCTCTGCTGAGGGTGATAAAGTTAGATTGTCTCTAAAAAAATAAAATTAAAATAATAAAATAAAATAAAACAGAAACTTGAATTATAGGTAATTTGATCATAAAATGTCAGTAGAAATTAATCACTTTTTGCCTTAAAATTAAAATGAATGTGAACAGAAGATCTAATGTTTTTATTATATTCATAGGTCATCACTCAAGAATTTAGAGAACTTACCATGGATGCTGTGGTCTGAAGGTTTGTGCCCTTTCAAAACTTATTATGTTGAAATCTACTCACCAAAGTGATGGTGTTGCATGGCCTTGGAGAGGAGATTTAGTCATGCAGGTGGAGCTGTTAGGGCTAACTCCATTTTGTTAAAAACTCCATTTTACAGCCTGGTTGTTTTTCTCAAAGGTACATACCAGAGGTATTGAGTAACACAGTTTTCAACCCCTATGCCTGGCCAATGACCTTGCACAACATCTGCCCGGAGCAATAGCAGCCCCTAGACCAATCAGCTTAAGACAGGTATCGTCTGGAGCGATAGGAACCCATCCCTAGGCCAATCAGCCTGAGACAAGTACCACTCTGCACCCTGAGCCCCTATCAGCTTACCCTCAGTCCCCCACCCCTCCCTTCTTCCTTTCTGTACCCTTAAAATCTCCCTTCATCTTATAGTTGGGGCTCCTCTGCTCTCCTGCTGCATCAGGGTCAGAGAGCCCAAGTGGAGCTTGCAATAAACTGCCTCTTGCTGTTTGCATCGGACTGGGTTTCGGAGTGATTTGTGGGGGATCCCCCAAATTTGGGCACTACAGAGCCATCATGGAAAGGATTACCGCCCTGATCAGTGGCTAAGGGGACAGGAGTTCTCCTCTTCTATCATGTGAAGACACAGCTAGAAGTTACAGCCTATAAACCAAGAAATGGGCCCTTACCATATATGGGACCTCCCAGGGCTTTGAATGAAGACTTCCCAGTATCAGACTGTGAGAAATGAATTTCTGCTTTAATAAACAATCAAGTGTATGGGTTTAATCACGGCAGCCTGTAGAGCAAAGACAACGTGAAAAGCACAGAAGAAGTCAGAATCCAGAGGGAAAAGGCCTGTGTGTGTCACAAGAAATACAGTGGTTCTGTGCAGTATAAAGTCTAGAGTTTGTGGCATAAGATGACATTTTTATTCATTAAACCTCATAATTATTTCAAAAATAGTTAAAGGGGGTGGTGTCTGTGGCTCTAAAGGGTAGGGCACTGGCCCCATATGCGGGTGGTGTTGGATTCAAACGCAGCCCTGGCCGAAAACTGAAAAAAAAAAAAAAAAAAACAGTTGAAGATGGGATAGAGATAAATATTATTCCCTTTATTACTGTTAAATATTACATTAGGGATGTGAGATAATTTTTTTTTTTTAGCGAGAATCTCAGAAAAATATGGGTAAATAACCTTTGTTCTAATTCCACAACTCCAAATTGAAAAATAAGCTTGGACTTGTAGATTTTAGCCTGGATAGTCTGAAGGATATAAATGAGCTCCATGTTCACTCCTGGTAATACTGTGAGTATTCTGCTCTCTTAACACTTTATTTTATTTACAATAGAGAACAAATGCTTTCAAAAAAAATGACCCAGAAGGTTGAGGGGAAAATGAATGAATAAAACCATACATAATGGGTACAATGTCTACTATCTGGAAGAAGGGACTACGTTTACCATTGACTCAAACACTAAAAAAAGTAGGTCATGCAACCAAAACACTTGTACCTCCCTAATATTCTGGAATTCAAAAAAGAAAACAAATGCTTTTAATAAATTAATACTATGGTATCTCTGTTCACTTATTTCATTTGTGCCAAAAGTTTTAAAAGTTCTTTGATTGAAATTTCACATGTTCAAAAGTTAACTGGATCTACATTATATCACTGTTGGTTTGAAAACAGAATATTTTATTAGCTGTGTGTAATGTATAATCAGACATAATCTAGTCAAATGTAAGAACAGTTAAAGATTCATATTTACTGCAATAAGTGTGAAATATGACAGCTTTATTTTGTATGTATTCAGGCATGGCTTTTGTTAAAAATGAAAAAAAAAGAAATATTTGTTTACTGATTTCAGTTGTTTCATAAAGCATTGCACTGCATGAACATTTGGTATTTGCTTAAATCGCATCCAGGAACAAGCATTTAAATAAAAAATAATTATGAATAAACTGGTGTTATTTTGAAAGTAGAAATAATCTGCCTTTCTCTTTGGCAGGCAGTGCTGAATTAGCTTTCCGGGATCTGACCTACTACTGCCAGCACACAGGACTCCAAAGGTCAGTAAAACAATGAGAATAGGAAGTCTGATTTCATTTAAAGTTTTCTGTCTGTGGTTCACGACTGAACATCATGCTGAATAATTTATCATTGGTAAATTCTATTGTAAAACACATGCAGAATGTTGTTCTTCAAAATGGCATTGAAAGTTAGACAAAATAATCACATGAGTTGAGTTTGCCGCAGCTCAGTGCCCCGTGTGCACCTTGCATTTTAGCTCCCTGCTTTCCTCTCTCCCCACTGAGGCGACCCACTCTTGAAGACTAATTAGGAGATAAGGAACTGAAGGCAGGGCGGGAAGTGGTGAGAACTGGCTTGAGCGATGAACGGTTTCCTGGGTGAGATGTGGGCTTGATTTATCATTTACGGTTTTTATCTTTCTCTCTCCCGACTTCTCTAAATCTTTGCTTTTTGTGGGAGTGTTTTATCCTAAGATGCCTGCATCATCCTTCTTCTTTATTATGTATGTTCAGCTATTAATTTCTTTCCATAATTCTTTTTCAGAAGAAAATTACTTGCTTACCTTAATTGATTAGCAAAAAAATCATGTGAGCACCGCCCTCCCTATCTATTTCGAATATTGCTGCAATAAATAGTATATCTCTCACTTTGTATAAAATGGAAATCATGTGTCACACTTAACATATTTCATTGTATCTTAGCATCAACTTCTTTTAGCATATATGCACTATCTTTTTTTACATTAGTCTTTAATTAGGTACCTCTACTGTTTAGAGAAGGCCAACTATTTTGTCTTGGCCTGTATTTGAACTAATTGTGAATTAAAAATTTGATAAAAATAGCAAATCTTTTCATATAGTTGCCTTATAATTAATATACTGAAACATATTTCCTTGTAAAATGTAATGACACAAAACAAGGTATCAAACAAAATAAGATGTTGTCTTTATGCCATAAAAAATGCTAAGCATTTTGTTAAGTATTGGAAATTGTGAAACAATCTTGTAATACTACAAATTATAATATGGCACAAAATTTAAATATCAGGGGAAATGGAATTTGCAAGATAGATAATTGAGTGGAATCTTGTGGAATTAATTGTGCAAGGAAGTTGAATTGAGGCTGTTGCTGATTTGGTGATTGACAGCCCAGTGGACTTGTGAAATATTAATGTGCCTGAAAGCCGGGCATCATCAATTATTGATTTCATGATCAAGGAGCAGAGTTGTTCTTTGATTGCTTGTAAGTTACATCAAAGATCAGGTCGTGAGGAATAAAAGGGAGAGTGACTAAGTTCTGGGAAGATGCACTTTGTTTTTTAATTTTGAAGTCTTCCTGGCTTGGGGAAAGCTTTTATTAGTGCAGTGACTAAAATAATTCCGAATTTGAAAGAAAAAAAAAAAAAGGAGGAACTGAAGACTGATTCTCTAGTAGAAAAGTATGAATTGAGAAAGAAAATAGGTGAATTTGAAAAAAGAGGAGTGGTTTAATGTATAGTTGTAATGGGCAGACTATGAGATATTAGAAAGATAGAGAAGGCTGAAATGAGGAAAGATACAAGAGCAATACCCTCCAAAGACATAAATTCTTAGGTTGACCTCCTCTTCCTCATTCCTCAATAGGGGCTTTGAATTAGGTATGATCTTAAGCTCTCATCCTCATATGTCATAATATTCTGAGAACTTTGACTGCAAGAGTGATCTATTGAAATCTCTGTTAGTCACAGTGCTATATTGGAGCAATCCAGCGCACTTGACCGGTTATGCAAATTCCAGCCAATGTAAACTGAGGGAAAGAGCTACCCCAAGAACCCAGATAGACCAGGAAAAAACTGACCCAAAATAAGCATCATAGGCTGATTATATGCCTAACATTCTAAAAATAATGCTTATAATAACATGATCCCTGAGAAGACCACTGCAATAGAATAAATTTATATGCAAGAATAATGAATCTACTTATGTGACAAATCACTAATAATGGCAACTTCTGAAATAACTCTTGGAATACAGAAAATTTTGAAAATAAAGAATATACCTTAGTGGTTGAAGCTTGATTTTGACCAGAATTAACGAAAGAAATTCAAGGATTTTGTTTTTATTGTAGGATGTGTGAAAATAAAGTAATTGACAGACTCATTCATTACAGACTGCCTTAGATTGTTTCAACTTTCCTAATGACCTCTATGTTATCATCATCATATAATTAAGTTCCTGCTCTACAAAATATAGGTAGAACATTTATTAAACACCCCTCATGGCCAAAGTGTGGTTCAATATGCAGTACACTTAAAAAAATAAATGTCTTAGATTCTTCTCACAAACAAATCAGTAAAAGATTTAATCCATCACCATTCCTTGTACTAAGAACATATGCAACAAGATTAAATTGGAATGAGGTGGAAAATTCTCATTGTCTTTGGCCATTTCCTGTTGTTATACTTAGTATAATACAGCACAGGACAGGATGGCACCAAGAAGAACAAGCAAAGCTCCATGTTGTATTTAGTTTAAAAGTTGAAGCTTTTACTTTTATTATGAATAAGAGACAACTGTAGACATTTCTAACGGTAATGGAAAATTATTCTTTGTCTAATTGAGAACAATTTAGAAAGTATACAATTGCCTATCATTTCTTTAATTACCAAACATATTTAATGAAAGGAAGTATTGCATTTAAGTTGGGACAAGACAAGATCTTATAATAAAACTATTTATATTTCAAGGCCATTCATACCCCTTCACATTAAAAGAAAATTAACACAAATTTTATGGTTAAGTGTTTATGATACATACCAAAGGATGGCTATTTTGGGTAAATCAGATTAAATGGCCAATCATAGTATTTGTGTAGCCCAAAAGTGTTTACATTTTAGTTTTCTTATCAGCACACATAAAAGACATAATACAGGACCAGAATAAAATTACAAGAAACATACTACTTATTTAGGTCAATGTACTATATGTCAATATCATATAATATATTGATTGTACTATCATATAAATAATGTGTTGTACTATATTGATACATAGTATAATTAACATATTGTACTATATTTTCATTAATATATAGTATAATATAGAATTAATATACATATACTGTATAATATGCTAATAGTATTAACTAATCATAATTAATGATGTATTATACAAAGTAATAGTTTTTTTTTTAATTTGAGCTAATGCTTCCTTTAAAGGGATACTCACATTTTTGATTTATACTTTTTCTTCCCAAGAAAAAAATTAAATATTTCTTTTTGCCATCACTGTCAACATTGCTAATTAGCTCATACTCTATTAACATGCCTTTAGGTGAAAATACTGAACAACAGAGAAATGACTAGAATGGAAGATAGGACAAAGTTTCCGAGGCAAATACGATTCCCTCCATCAGTATGAGGAGGGCTGTGATGCCTGTGATATGACAGGAAGGAAGAATGATGGCAGTCTGGACACTGCAGGAACCTGCATCACATAAGGAAATCAGATTCCTGGGGCCTTCCCTACAAAGTGGTTACTACACAGTGTGTGATTTTCTGAAGTTTATTATTTGTCTTTGTTACTCCATGTGAACCAAAACCTATGATTTTATTATTAATGTCTGTATTCTTAGCTCTTAGTATGTTTAATTTATGTTTAGTATCCCTTAGAAGTATTTTTTAAGCTGAGGACATAATGTTCTTATTTGTTTTTTGGTTAGGCATTAGTAAATTACAATTTTCTTGAACTACCTTATAGAAAATAAATTTTAAATAATATTTTATAAAAGGCCTATTTAAAAGAAAAGAGCTATTATTTTCTCAAATTCAAGACATGCTAACAGTCTTAAAATATTTAAAATTACTATAGAAATTAATTTATATCTCAGGAATGGAAGAAAAAGTATCCAATGTACACAGCCCTTTTATGAAACTAATCTATAGCTCTCAAGCAAAAGATACAACTTAATTCTAGCCCAAAAATATGAGGAGGGAGTGGGGAAGGGGAGGGGAGAAGGGTGGATGGGTGATGGGAGGGTGACGGGAAAGATCACCTATATATCTGTCTAACAAGGGTACAAGTGAACTTTTCTAGAACTAGAATATAAATGTTTTGATACAATGACTAAGCAAATGACATGAAATTTACGTTAACCAGCTTGATGAAAGTGTTTCAAATTGTATGTGAAAACAGCACAATGTACCTCAAGTTTGCATTAATGTATACAGATATCAATTAATATAAATAAATAAATAAATAAATAAATAAAAGAAAATGTAGAATGGAACACACATTATGCTAAGTGAAAATGCTTACTCTCACATTATGCAAAATGAAATAAATCTATAAGGAAATGTTAAAACAATTCTGCAGATATTTCTCTCAGAGTATTTTTTTCATTTTGTATTGTAATTCTTTCCAACCTACTTTTTGTCCTTAAAATAATATTAAACAAGAACATTACTCAGTTGTTACTAACTACAATTATTGATTATGCACCTATCATGGTCCAGAAACTCTTCTGAAAGTCAGAATATAATTTCAAACTTGCAAGAGAAGTTCTCTGTTTTTGTGAAAATTAAAATCTAATGAAAATAAAATATAATACCCAGAAAGACCAATCCATAAAAAATATATTTTGCTTTGCTTTTTAATGTTTTAAGGAATAATAATACAAAATAGTAATGAGTGCAGGGGTTATCACAAGTTAAAAATAAGTGACTGAGTTTTCCCTCATAGAAATAAGGGAATAAATTTTCCCTCATTCCCTGTTCTTGAAAATATTTATTTTAAAAACTGGTGATTTTAATTTCCTTTCTGTCTCTTTGAAAAGTGTATGAATCTTTCCAAAAACTAAATAAGCCTCTTGACAATTTTAAGATTCAAAGATATCTTTCTCAAGACTTGGGAACTATCTTTTTTAATGTAGTCATCAAAAAATATCACCCCATCTCCTAATACCTGTGGGACTGATAGGAACCAAACCTCAATTGACGTATTACTCCAAGTTGCAAAACTATAAACCCATGAGAAATTTGTTTTTCTGTTAGATAAAACCAATTAATTGACACCATTAGTCACCCTAACTATAAAGGGAATATAGGATAAATTATGTGCATGATAAATATGCTATCAGGTTCTATTTTATTTTTGAGACAAAGGTCTCACTGTCCCCCTAGGTAGAGTGTCATAGCATCATAGTACATAGCAACCTCAAACTCTTGGGCTTGAACAATCCTTTTTTGCCTCAGCTTCCTGAGTAGCTGGGACTACAGGCAGCCACCACAATGCCCAGCTAGCTTTTCTTTTTTTCTTTCTTTCTTTCTTTTTCTTTTCTTTTCTCTTTTAAAGCAGAGATGGGGTCTCATTCTTTTCCAGCTGGACTCGAACTCATGAGCTCAGGTCATCTATCCACCTTGTCCTTAGAGAGTGCTAGGCTCACAGGTGTGAGTCACCACCCCCAGCCTGTCTATCAAGTCCTCTTCTACGAGGGCTAGTTATTGTTCATCTTGAAAATATACAGTACGCGCAACGGTTTCAATCTGCTTAGCAATATAAAAGGGTGATGGTCTCCCAATCTTGGCAATCGCTCAGTGGATTATCTGTTATGTGCATCAAATTCTAGTTTAACGCTTATTCAACAATAAAGTTGTGTTATTTCTCATTCACCTTCTCAGAGGGGCTTCTGAGCTGGAAGATTTTGCTTTTTAATTATATTTCCTCAGAGTAAGGTAGAAAATGATGCCACAGGATATTTGTGGAGATGTGAATTTAGAGAGCATGGTCTGTAGAAATTCTCTCTAGGGAACTGATATCTGAGTAGAGATTTGAATGTTGGGAAGGGATCACCTACACAAAATATCTATGGAAGACAATCCAAGCAGTAAGAATAGCAAATATCACAGCTCTGAGACAAAGATAAGCTTGGTTTATTTTAATGACAGAAAAAAGGCCAATATATAAATCTTAGAGAATAATAAATGATAATTAGATAAGGTCAGGACATGAGTTGTCATCATGAAGGGCTTGCAGTCATTAAAAAGTTTATAAAGAAGATCCTAAGTGTAATTATGTGTTGTCAGCTAGCTCATAGTCTTAAAAATATTTACAGGTCTATTTTGTAGAGAATGACTATGAAGAGGAAAGAAGCTATAGCAATCAGTAAGAGTCTATTATAATTGTCCTGGCAAAAAATAGAACTACAGTTAACAGCAGTGGATGGTTTGAGAGGGGATTGACTTAGGAATGATTTTTTGGGGTAGCCAACTCTATGTGGGAAGAATTCCAGAATAACTCCTATGCCTTTTCCCCCTGAAATCATATAAATGGTGGTGCATTTACTAACTGTGGTAGACTGGGAAAGACTAGTTTTAAGGAGAGAATCAAAAATTCCATTCTAGCCACGTAGAGTTAAAGAAACTCATTGGGCGTTTATAGAAACATCAAGTTATTAGTTAAAGAGATAAGTCTGAGAGTCTGGAGCCAGAAACATATTTGGGGAAATCAACTTTCTATTGTCTTTTAAACCATAAGTCTGAATAATGTCATCTGGAGTAGAGTGGAGCTAGTGAGAGTGTGCCCGGAGGAACACGGGCATTTAGAGGAATAAAAGGTGGGAGAAGCCAAACAAGGAAAGGAGAGTCATTAGCACAACCTGAAGTAAAGCTAGGAGTGTCGCCCACACCAAAATAATGATATGGATTTAAAAGAAAGCCTTCCAGTGTGGCAGAGAGAGAAATGAGTTGATGTGTGCCGATGACAGATACCTGCCTTGGTCTTTGGAAAGCTAGTCCCTGGTGATGTTGATAAGATCAACTTCAACGGAGTGATGCGGAGAAGAATACAATTCAAATGGAATAAGGAAGTGAGGAAAGGAATACCAAATACAGGTAGCTCTTGTGGTAGGCGGCTATGAAAGCGTGACTGTAAAAGGGAACAGTTGTGGATTCACTATTATTTATATATATATATATATATAATAGGGATTTATTTTTCTCTTGGATTATAAGGCTTCAGTTATCTTGTTGTTTCCATTGCTGACAATATATGTATATGATATTTTTAAATTTAAAAAATTATAATTAAAGTTGTTTTTAAAAAATCTTTATCATCTCCCTTGATAACTCCGTAGTTTTTTCTTTTTATTTATTTATTTTTTGAGTTCGATTTTTCAACTTACTTTTTGAGTAGTTTATTTATGAAGCACACCTAGGTAAAATGTTTTCTGAGGCTTCATATATATATAAAAAAAATGCTTCTATTTTTCCAAAATAAAAATAACTTGTTTGCACATACTCTTCCTTGACACTTAAAATTATATCTGATTAACTCTGCTTTTGTCCTAGAGCATTTTGATTGTCCTTAAACTTTTCACTTTTCTAATTTTATTTTATTTTTATTTATTTATTTTTTTTATATATGGGTTCTTGCTCTTGTGTCCAGTTTGGCCTCTTGAGTAGCTGGAATTACAGAATTTTTTTTTTGTTGTTGTTCCATGAGGGACCTCCTGCTCTCCCAGGCACAAACACAGGCACCTGCCTTGGTGCTGTCTCAAGCAGTTGCCACACTAGGAAAGAAAGACAAGCCTGGGTGACCCACCTTGGTGCTGCCCGACCTTGATGCCGCCCTGAGCAATTATAGCACTTATGGGAATACCCTACCAATCTGCAAAAAAATGCAGGGAATTCCCTAGCTAGACAGCCCAGGCACAACAGGATCTGGAAAGTGACTTAGACTTAACCTATGGCTGATTATCACGTTGTCCGCTGTCTGCCAGGGTGGTTTGATGGTGACATCTGAACCACGAGGAGGTTCAATCCAGACAACGTAAAACAGAACCCCCAAGCATGACCAGAATCTCTTGTTATGACGGAGGCCCTTTTGTCATTGTCTGTGGTGTCTTGCTCTTCCTCTGTAAGCCTATCTTGCCCTTCTGTAACAAACTGCTCATGCTTGCTTGCTTTCGGGGTCTCTGGTCATTCTTCAGCCAAGAACAAACCAAGAACCGAGAACAGACTGCAGCCCACCCTGCCTAGGGTGGAATCTCAATACCAATTTTACAAATTTTTTCTTTTGAAATAGTTTACAACCACATATTACTTTTCCTCCGTATCCTGTTATTTTTCTTAGATTGTTTCTCAGTGTTGTAGGATTATTTCTCAGGTTTCTCCTCTAAAATACAAATTGGAAATTGTTGCTAATCCTATTAAAGCTCACCCATGCTTCCTTAGTGTCCAAGACTTGTATCTTTGGCTTTGCAACTCATTGTGTGCCTCTCCTTAACAGATCTAAACTCAGAATTATATGGATAAAGATACTGGAAAAATTTAAGGCCATGCTTCCCTCACACAAATGACAGGTTTGTTTCCTTTTCCTAATTAGTTATTCTTGATAATTTTTAAAATGACACTGCCTCACTATGAGTTATATGTTCCAATTCCATACCCTCAATCTCTCTAGTCATCTTCCAGAATTTTAAGCATAAAATATGAAGAAAGAAACTCCCAGTATAATTTATCCCACTGATCTATAACCATGTAACTGTGACTGTGTCTTTTTATAGATTGTAAGCAGGGCTTAAGATACCTGCTCCACCATCCCTTCAGATAGGCAAACAGAGGGAAAATGACACAGCTGATGATAGCCTCAAAAAAATTGTATCATAAAAAGCAATGTATACTCCAATGTCTGAATCACCTCACGAACTTAGGATTCTTAATATGAACACAGTTCAGAAGGACTGTTACACGTCAGATTTCTTTTATTTAGAAAAAGGACAAAACTTTATAAATGTTTAACATCTTATTAAAATTATTATGTGAATTTTATCTGTCAACTTCAAATTCCTTTGATGATCATATGTCTATGATAATACCCAAACCTATGTCAGGGTACATCAATTACTTAACTAAAAAACTAGAAATAAAGTGCTTCTGCTCTTAAAAACACTACAAAAATATATAATATTGGAGAGATAATTGCTTCACTTCATAAAGAAAATTGTGGGGCTCGGCACCTGTGGCTCAACCGGCTAAGGCACCAGCCACATACACCTAAGGTGGTGGGTTCGAATCCCCAGCGGGGCCCTCCAAACAACAACGATGGCTGCAACCAAAAAATGGCCGGGTGCTGTGGCGAGTGCCTCTGGTCCCAGCTACTTGGGAGGCAGAGGCAGGAGACTCGCTTGAGCCCAGGAGTTGGAGGTTGCTATGAGCTGTGATGCCATGGTACTCTACCCAGGGGGATAGCTTGAGGCTCCGTCTCAAAAAAAAAAAAAAGAAAATTGTGGTTCAGAAACTAGAATCTTGGGATGGGAGTAGGAGAAAAGGGTGTAGTATATTTGGATATATATATATATATATGTATATATATATATGTGTATATATATATATGTATATGTATATGTATAGAAAAAAGTGATATCTTTAGAATACAACCTACCTAGTTAAATAAAGCAGGGGAAAACAAACTTGGACTTACTTAATAAAGTATCCATTTGATAGAATCAATATTTGATAGTTCTCAGTAAAGAATACATTCTTAGATATAGTCACTGGTAACTAGCTGTTGTTATTGGAACTGGAATAGTTCTAGGCAATGTAAAATTCTTGAGAATGATTAAAAGCCTCAGTGATCAGAACTGGGGGCAAGGGTCAAGGCTGCCTTATCATTAAGAGTCACTCGATGGGGAATCTCAGACACTGATCTACCACTACAGTACCAAGGAATAAACTCATTAAGTCTCTCTTTGCATAAGTCAAGATTTACAGTAGACAGCTGTGAAGCACAACAACTCCATAACTGTGGAATGGCTGAAAAATGAGCAAAGCATGTATGCTGTTTTCAAAGGTTAACGAAACACACATTTTCTCTGAAAAATATCCCTACAGACATTTGATTAAGTTATATTGAGAAAAGAACTGTTGAGGGTGCCAGAAAAATCAGTCTTAATGAACCAGTAGCATAAGTGACTTTCTACACTGGATTATTTCAAAGGCCGCAAAAAGCTTCAATGAACCTCCACATCATCCCCCAACCTTTTATGCATGTATTTATTCAACACAAGATGATGATAATGTGTATTTTTTCTAGTCAAATTGCAGGTCTCTGTAGTGGAGATGGGGAAGATGGAGTCCTGTAGGGGTAAAAAAGTGTAAAATAATTAAAACAACAAAAATATAAAACTCTTGCCATTCATAGAAATGTTGAAATATTTTGTTTAATTTTTTTCTTTCTGTCTATATTAGTGTGGTGCTTAAAAAGCTATGGATTCTCATTGAGTATTTATATACATTTTACTAAAAATAAATGTAAAAACAGAGGAGAAGTCAGGCAGGGTAAAAAAACACCAAATAATTTTTTTTTTTTTTTTTTTTTTTGCAGTTTTTGGCTGGAGCTAAGTTTGAACCTGCCACCTCCAGCATATGGGACGGGTGCCCTATTCTTTTGAGTCACAGGTTATAGTGTCAGGAGTACACTTGAGAGTAAGAAGACTCAATCGTCAAATACAATACCTGCCTCATTATGGTGTGCTTGTGGGCCAGAATATGATAAATGGTCAACACTTTCAAACACTGTATGAGGCTTTCTCATTATTCTACTGTCTCCTGAAATACTCTCTTTATGTATGCAACAAAAATTCATTCATTCTTTTGCTCTTCAAACTGTAATAGTTCCTTAGGTGATCCATGTATGGGTAAGACAAGAATCAACCTAAACACAAACATTATGTTCTATCAGTAAGTGAACGGATTCACAGTGGATTTTAAAATGAAATTTCATTTTATTCGTTCTCCACTACTTCTAGTCTGAGAACAGCAATTTCCATCATCAGTAAATGAGTCATTTTAGGAGCAGTAAGATATTCGGCATCTAGTCCTGAAACCTTCCCTGTGCCCTGCTCAGAAAATGACATCCTCTAAAAAAGTTTGATGTATTTCTTCTGTGAAATGTATTTCTCCCATTTATAAAATTCAGCATATGAGTCAAGGCAACTGGGAAAGATCAGTTTGGGGTAATCTTAACTTTTTAAAGCCTGTGATGACTGATTAGGGATTCTGAGCTTTATTGATGTAAACTTTCAAGTATCTTTCAAAAATCTTCCTATAGATTCAAATTGATATTCTATACAACCAGAAAATAATGGAAATATAAGATATATCTGATTTTTCTGACTCTTTTAAAAGGAATAAACCAATAGGGAAAGCTAGTGTTGAAATGAGGAAAATTTCCAACAGTGATCATGGGCATCGTAAAGTCTTGCAAGAGCATAAAGAAGTTGTCTGTTCCAGAAAACACCACACTTCATGTGGGCAAGAAGACTCTGTGCCCCAATCTATGCTTTCGATATGTACCTTCCAAATGTTAGGACACATCCTTATGGACCTGGGAAAAATTAAGATTCTGATTCAGTAGGTGTGAGGTGGACCACAGCTTCTGCAGTTCTAATATAATCTTAGGTGAAGTTTCTCAACCTCAATACCACCAACATTTTGAGCTGTGTAATTTTTTGTTTGGGTGGGTTTATCCTAGGTGTTGTAGGATTTTTTTTAGCATCACTGTGGCTTCTAGCTGCTAGATTCTAGTAGGAACACCTCTGAAGAGTTATGACAATCAAAATTGCATCTAGATGTTTCCAAATGTTCCCTGGAGGACAAAATCATCCCAAGTTGGAAAACTAGTGTCCTACAAGATGCTGCTGCTCTGGTCCTGAGAAGAGAGGTTATTAGAGGGTTCTTCTAAGTCTCTCCCACAAAATGCATCTTCCCACAAAATGAAAAGTTTGTGGGATCAGGAGATGGACACATCCTGAGTCTGGTCTCGGTAACTACACTTGTGAATTTTCTGCTAACATGATGCAGACCTGCTTCCAAAATTTATGGGGACCTTGTCACCTTATCTGTTTCCCCAAGGAGTGACCATGTTACCCATGAATGCAGCACTAGATCTTTAAGATGGTTGACCCAGAGGAGACGCTTTGGGGATAGGCAGAATGAGCTCAGGATAGGTATTGGGATGTGTGCACAGGTGTGCAGTCCCACCACAGCACAGGACAGCGCAAAGCAGAGAAGAAAACCCAGTGGGGTATAGCAGAGTGAAGCTGAAAGTGGATCCTTCTCATACCTCCATGTTTGGTGCAGAAATTCTTAAAAGTCTGAAAGTTCTAAATTCAACCTTGACTTTGTAGTTCATTGTGATGGTTATCATTATACAAATAGGAAAATAAAAATACTTCATTTAGTGCTTTGTGACTGATTCATGACTTTTAAATAAGCCTATGTGGGCCCACATTTAACTCTTGTCTTGGACCTCACAAATGTTAAGGATTGGTCTAGTTTCACCGCCAGCAGAGAATTTCGAATGTTCCCCAAAGGGATAAGGTCATTATTATTGGGGAAAAGGAGAGTCTTCTACTCATATGAAAAAATTTAGTTGCTTAACATGGAAAATATTTTTGGAATTATAAAAATTAGCATAAACATAAAGCTAAACCTGAAACATGTATTTCCCCAGGAATCTGGTGCCAAAGACCATTTTCTTTGTGCTATGCTGGGCATTGGCAGGTTTCCCTGTAAAGTGTCAAATAGTACATATTTCAGTCTTGGCAGACTAAACTCTGTTGCAACAACTCAATTCTGTTGTAGCTCGAAAGCAGACATAGATGATGCCTAAATGGGTGGTTTGGGTTGTCTTCTAATAAAACATTCCTTACAAAAACCACTTATAGTTCTAAGCCCTGTGCTATTAATATATTCTCCCTCAAGACAAAAAGCCTGTAAGGTATCATGCTAGTGAGGCATAATATAATGTGTTGGAAAACACTTTCTCAATACTTATTTAAATCAATCCATACACTATGTAGCTATAGATAAAAATAAAAGAATAGGTTTTTTGGTAAAAAAATATTTCACTTTTATTTTGTTCAACTAGCCTCAAAATCTTGTCTGTCATAGTTCTTGATTTCCATTTGTATAATTATCTCTCTTGAATGAAGTATAGAATTGTTTCTATGAGACTTTTGAAGACATACATATATTTCTGTATATGCTCACATACATACCCAATGAATAAATTATCAAACTGACTGAAAACCTACTCTAAGATGAAAATCACATATAACAAATATTAACTTGCTCAAATATGACATGAATTAATTTAACAAATGACATAAAATATTCAATTCTTCTCCATTTGGAATCTATAGAATCTTTACCGTGGTGTCCAGAAGGGACTTTTATCTGCCTTGGTCTTGTCTGAATTGTTTATTCATTTGTGTTTTACAAATTTTGTTCATATCAATCCATGGATTGTAGTCTTCTTACCTCACTTCAGTATATATTGGGATGTCACTCTCTAATACAGGCATACCCTAGAAATATTGCAAGTTTAGTTTCAGTCTACTGTGGTAAAGATCATCATCATCAAGTCAAACTTTTTGGTTTCTCAGTACATATAAAAGTTATGTTTATACTATAACTTTGTATAACTATCTCTCTTGAATGAAGTATAGAATTGTTTCTATAGCCTATTGTGTGTGCAGTATCATTATTTCTAGAAAGAATAATATTCATGTCTTAATTAAAAATATATATATTGAGACAGAGTCTCAAGCCGTTGCCCTGGGTAAAGTGCTATGGTGTCACAGCTCACAGCAACCTCAAACTCTTGGGCTTAAGCAATTCTCTTGCCTCAGCCTCCCAAGTAGCTGGGACTACAGGTGCCCGCCACAATGCCTGACTATTTTTTGGCTGTAGTTGTCACTGTTGTTCCGCAGGCTCAGTCTGCATTCCAACCCACCAGCTCTGGTGTATGTGGCTGGCACTCTAGCTGCTGAGCTACAGGTGCCGAGACTTTAATTAAAAATATTTTGATGCTAAAAAGTTCCTATAAGTGCCCTGTGGCTTAAATCAGTCATAATGTTTTTACCAAGTAGAGTGTTTTGTCTTCATATTAATGGCTGCTGTCTGATTAAGGTAGTGGTTGCTGAAAGGCAGAGTGGCTGTGGCAATTTCTTAAAATAAGACAAGAATGAAGTTTTCCAGATCAAGTGACTATTTCTTTCACAAACATCTCTTTGTACCACATGATGCTGTTCAATAATATTTTACTCACAGTAGAATGTATTTCAAAATTGAAGTCATTTCAGCTTTGTGGTGAGCTGAAAAAAAAAAATTAAGGGCAACCTTCTCAAACACTGCTGCTGCTTTGTCAACTCAATTTATGTACTATTCTAAATCTGCTATTGTCATTTCAACAATGCTCATAGGCATGTTCACCAAGAGTAGATTCTATCTCATCCTAAGAAGTAATTCCTCATCTGTTTGAATTTTATTTGAGACTGTAACAATTCATTCACATCTTCAGGTTCCAATTGTAATTTTAGTTTTATTGCTATTTCTACCATGTCTGTACTTTCTTCACTAAACTCTTAAGCCTCTTGAAGTCATCCATGAGAGAATCAGTTTCTTCCAAACTCCTATTAATGTTAATGTTTTGGTATCCTCCTATGAATCACAAATGTTTTTAACAGCATCTATAATGGGGAATTCTTCCCAGAAGGTTTTCAATTAACTTTGCTCAGATTCATCAGAGGAATCACTATCTATCGCAGACATAGCTTTACAAAATTCATTTCTCAAATAATTACTTAAAAAATTCAAATTACTCCTTGATCTATGGGCTGCAGAGTGGATGTTGTATTAGCACACATAACAACAGCATCATAATCCTTGTGCATCTTCATCAGAACTCTCAGGTGACCAGGTGTATTGTCAATGGGCATTAATATATTTTGCAAGTAATTCTTTTTTTCTTTCTGAGAAGTAAATCTTAACATTGAGCCTAAACTGTTCAGTCATGCTGTAAACAAATATGCTGTCATCCAGAATCTGTTGTTCCATGTATAGAACACAGGAAGAGTTGGTTTAGCATAATTCTTAAGGCCCCTAGGATTTTCAGAATGGAAAATAAATATCAGATTCAACTTAAAGTCACCATTGACATTTGCCTTACCAAGAGAATCAAAGCTATTCTTTGGTGCTTTGAAGCCAGAGACTGATTTCTGTTATGAAAGTTCCCAGTGGTGTCTTTCAAAACAAGGCTATTTCAGCTATTTAGTTTAAACATTGTCAGTTATTTTAGCTAGATCTGGATATCTTGCTATGTCATGGGAAAGCTCTCAGCCCATTCCCCTGCCCCCAGGATTGATTCCGAGAAAAGGCTTCAGAACAAAGAAGCACAAGAAGTCCCAAGTTTCACAAACTGCCCCCCACCAAGTTCCTGGTTAACAGTGATGGAAACCTACCTAAGCTATGTTACCCAAGTGGTAACCATTATTACCTAAGTTGTATCCATAATTACCCAAGCTATAACCCTGCCACAAGATAACCACAATGTTTTGCTTCTGTACTGGCTTGCTTGCTTAGCTTTGCAAAAAAAGGTATAAAAAATAACCTACCCTCCACTTCAGGGCTGACTGCCTCTCAGGGCATCAGTCCCCTGTGCAGGTGTAATAATTTTTCAATTAATTGCATCTAAGTGAGGTCCTAGTCTATCTTTTCAGGTCACAAGGGGTACAACAGCTATAGCTTCTAGATCAGCACTTGCTACTTCACCTTGCACTTTTATGTTACTGAGGTCAGAGTCTATCCTTCTCTCTCATGAACCAGCCTATTGTACCTTCAAACTGTTCTTCAGCTTCCTCACCTCAATCACCCTTCATCCCTTCATAGAATTTTACATAATTAAGGACTTGTTCTAAATTAGGATTTAGTAAGGGGGTGCTGTGTCTGTTTAATATTCTATCCAGATAACTAAAACTCTCTCCATATCAACAATAAGTCTATTTTGCTTTCTTATCATTCATATGCTCCTTGCCATAGCATTTTCAATTTCTTGCAAGAACTTTTCCTTTGCATTCACAACTTGGTTAATTGTTTGGCACAAGAGATGTACCTTTTGGTCTACCTTAGTTTTCAACATTCCTTCCACACTAACCTTAATCATTTCTAGCTTTTGATTTACAATGAGAGACTTGTACCTATTCCTCCCACATGAACATTTAGAGGCCATTGTAGGTTTTTAATTGGCATAACTTTAATATTGGTTTGACTCAGGGAACCAGGAGGCCTAAGGAGGGGGAGAGAGAGAAAGAATTGGCTGGTTAGTGGAGTATCTAGAGCCCACAGAACATTTATCAATTAAGTTTTATGTCTTATATGGGCTCTGTTACTGGTTCCTCAAATAATTATAGTAGTAAAATCAAGGATGACTGATGACAGATCAAAACAATAGATATAATAAGAATGAAAAGGCTTGAAATATTATGAGAATTATCAAACTGTGACCCAGAGATATGAAGTGAGCACATACTGTTGGAAAAAATTGCACCAATAGACTTGGTCAAGGTGGTATTGCTATAAACTTATGTTTTAAAAATGAAAAGTCTGTAAAGTACAATAAAGAGCAAACTCAATGAAGTGAGGTGTGCCTCTAGCAGGATCTTCATTACTTCTTGAATAGAGTTGCAACCTTTGTTCATCTGACCTTTTTAATGTTGTTTGGAGTATTGACTTTTTATCAATAATGTTTGGAAATACCTTAAGATCAGTGACTTAATTACTTGAAAAATCATACCTCTCTCCGTTTCCTTATCACATTTTCTCTCTATATAACAGAACTCTTCAACCCCTGTGAGGGTAATTTGTTTGTTTGTTTGTTTTTTAAACTCAAGTTATGGCTGTTTATTGGATTGTTGGGAAAGGGACGTGAACTATAATTTGCTTTTATTGAAGGAAATAACTTCTTAATTGCAAGACGAGTTGTAGATGGGAATCCCACTCCCAATGTAAAGTCATTACACTATATCTTTCCAGGCAGCTGCAGCTCATTATCAAGTGTACCATCAAGTCTGTTTTATAATAATTAATGTAAGTAGAATTAACCATTTTTTTCCATTTTTCAGGAACTTCTAATTTCTTGATAATCCTTCTCTGAGGGCCTAAAGACATTGATTTATTCATACTAGGGCATGTAACTAAAAGAATGTCTTTTTACATCAAGATATCCATATGCAAGCACACAATCATGACCTATCCAGAGAGCTTCTCCCCCCCACAGAAAAAAAAAAAAAACAGGAAGAATTTAAAAGTCAAAAATGAGCACTATATTCTCATTCTCTACCTTTCACTTGTAATCTTTATCAGGTTCTAGTGTAGAGAGAAAGGCAAGCTGATAAAAGTTTTGCAAGGCAGGGAAAATATTTTCAGGCTGATAGATTCAAAAATACATCCACAAGGCCAAAAGGAAATACATTATACAGAGCACACCAAGAAAATGCTCCCAAGATAGAAAACCAAGGTTGCTGCTTATTTTACCTAAAACAGCTTTAAGGTCTTCATTCTTCTTTTTCTATAGCTAATACATTTCCAAACTGCAATTATCACACATGAGTAAAGCAGTGCAAATGTTCTGTGCTTTCTCTAGCAATTCTCAGGCTATCCTTGATAATAATGATGGTGATGGACAGGAGTTTTATTTCTGGAAGCACAGTCACCATGTAAAACCAAATTATCAGATTTCAGGGCCAAAAAGAACATTTTGTTGGATGTAATAGTTATAAATCATCCCTCTCTAGAATATTGGAAGTTGTGGCTTTTAGCAAAGAAATACATCAAATGTAGTTTAATATTGATTTTTCCCGGCTTCAGAAATGCATTTCAACCAAAAGGATCCCAAAGTTTAGTAAATCTACATGCAATCCTTATGCAGGCTACAGTTACAGTTTTCTTTTTATTTTATTGAAAAATGTTTGTGACAGTTCATTCAATTTGTTCTCTCAAACCTGACTTGCTGGTTATGGGAGTACACCATGAAGAACTATGGCCTTGGGTTTGTTAGAAACATCAGAGTGTGTGGATTGGAAAGCAGTGGATGGTCTGCTAAGTGGATGCAGCACTCCACACATCCTTTGTGAAGTTCCCTCCTTCAATAAGTATCTAATACATAGGTCAGCATACTTTATAATGTGTGGGCCATCAGCCAGCCCATAGGATTGTGTTTGGACTATATTTTGTTATCTAGACAAGAAAAGAACCCACTGATAGGCTATGCAGTTGTCTTCTTGGATTTTGATATTAAAATATAGAGGAAGATGTTCAAATAGTGTTGGCACTGGGAGGGGGCCACAACACTGAGCATTCCCCATCCAGGAACTTTTCCACCACCCAGTGGTCCAGGAGCAGGAGACATTCACACCCAGAGTTTCTATGGCAGAGTTTCTGTGGACACCCGGGATGGACTGACACCATCATAGAGGCCTACAGTGAGGGAGATAGTGCTGGGCTGAACTGAGTTCTCAAGAATTTTTTATTAGGATTTTTGGGTCGCACATATACAAAGCAGAAAGTGAGACGTTAACAGTCTCCTGACTCAATTAAACAGGTGGTCTTTTTAATTAAGGAAGACTATCAGAGTGAAGGACAAGAAAGCACTAAATCACGGATCAAAACCCCCCACTTTAGGGGCTGAAAGAGGGAAAGCTACAGCCCACAGGCCAGGTAGATACAGCTGGAGGGTACCTGTCAGCCACCTGCTAACTTCACTGATATTCTGTCTCTGTTGAGCTGCTGATTTCTATCTAGACATTTCCCAAACTAGTCTCGCATCTACTCTGGTGAGTATTCCATCCCCCTCACCACAGTAGGTGTGCAAAGAAGCAGCAGCTGAGGCCCTGGCCGTGCCAGCAGGAGTCCTCTGGAATGCCAGCCTATACTGTGCTTCTACCTGTGAAATAGTAGTGAACTATTAATTTTAAAGATGTGAGTGCCTTAAAAAATGAAAGTATGAATGACCACAAGACCAAGTTAGAATACATTTTATATAAATTGCCTTTCATGAAACTTTCCACATGATGTTAATAAGCAGGAAAAATGATTTGAATCTTAACACAAATATGTGAAATGCTGTTTTAAATTAAGTTTTTGTATTATTATTATTACAAGCCTTCTCAGAATGTTAAAAGGCAGATATGAATTGTGAATCTTTACAGAGAGTAATACCCAAGCATTGGCTGTACATCTCAGGTTATTTTATAAATGCATATCTTAGAACACTAGATTTACATTGATGCAATTTAGAAAGTGGTGAAAAAATGAAAAGAAATGGAAGAGCAAAGGGAAGAGAGAAAGATTTTTTTAAAATTTAGGAAAAAAATTAAAAGAAGTTATTCAAAGTCACTGAATCTTCACAAAAGTAGAAAATGCATTTGGTTAAAATAGAAAGCAGAGTACACAGGTTTCAGAAGGATGACAAGATAACTTATCATTACCTTATTGCCTAGTTAAAAGATCTCGAATGCTCCTGAATTGTACTTCACTTCTACAAAGACTTGCGCTGAACTGTATCTTATTATTCTATGATCCTCATACTATTAAAAACACATTAATTATGTTAAATCAATGTGGAGCAATCTGTCTAGTTCAAACTTTCAACTGAAAGCACTGCTTTTGTTCTCTTTGTTGACTTTCCTTGAAACACTGGAGAAGAAAAGAGAGCCTCCGGGACACTGGTGTCATTGGAGGTTGGAGTTCTCCTATTTTCAGGAGAGCGATAAAGTAGGGAACACACAGGCCTTGTTCTGAGGATATCTGTGGCCAGCAAGCAGGGCCTTTTAGTAGGCTTTGTTCAATGGCAGAGAATTGTAATTGTCTAACCATTATCATTCTTTTCCCCTTTCTTCTGAAAGAACTCCCATCCCCACCACTGCCACCATCACACACAGAATTATTGGAAGTAGAAATTTGCCCTATAAAAAATGTCCTATTTACAGATTTTCTTTCCAGATGTGTGTGGGCAACACAAGGCAAGAAGAAGGGTAGAAATTCTTTTTTTTTTTTTTTAAGAAATTCTTAAAAGCCTTTTTTCGCCTCCTTTTCTCTTCCTCTTGCCAAGATCATGGATGTGATGATTTAGGTGACATGAGCCATTGTTAGGAGTGGAAGACCAAGACTGTTGCAGCAATCTGATCTATCAAGTTTCAAGACATTGCTCAACCAAAGACTGAATCCACTCACTTCTATATTTCCTGGTATACAGAGAGTTAACTCTTGTACAAAGACTTGTCCTTTAACATACTCTGTTTCCTCAGTGTTTGAGGGCTCTGTTTATAGCTTACCAGCACTATTCTTAACTGGTACAGAAGAAACTAGCTGGTCTTATTAGCTGCAAGAGAATGACAAAGACTGGAGCCATGATGTGTTATTCCAGAATGTTCCAAAGTTACGGTCATAAGGTATTTCTGACAAATACTGAGTTAAACATGTCTCCTAGCATGCCCAGGCCCTGAAGAAGTATTGGGCAATGTTGGCACAGGTAGAATTTTAAAATATATAGCTACAAGTCCATCATGTATTCAGCTAAAACACAACCTTTTCACTTGGGTGCTAACTGCTGCATTAAAGTCAATTTCCATCAGTTTGTTTTATAGTTAAGGCTTATGAGAACACACTACTTAAAGATGTAACTTTATAATGAAAATGGAGATCATATAAAAGGTAACATTTGTTTTCACAGCCCAAGTACAAGAAAACAAGTTCACTCAGGGACCCATGTCAATAATTGTTCAGGATTCTAAAGATATTGAATTCTATTCAACTTACAGAGCATAATTAACACATGAAGCCAAAACTATGAGTTTTTATGCTGAAACCACATTTGGGGGATTGTTGAAATTAAACAAAACAATGCTTTGATTTTATTTTCATGTTCTGTTATGAGGTGCCTCTCAATAAATTTTTACTGATATTTGAAGAAGTGATTACTATAAGAATCTCTTGTTACACATATTGGAAATCCAGTATGTCTTTGTGAAGAAGGAATTAAGGAATGGAAGTGAGTCTTTTCAGGACAGACAACAGCAGCATATTTACAGAGGTTTGACTAAAACAGGACATGAGAGATTGGACAGAAATATTACAACTCTGGTCCTAGAAGATGTATCTGTATAGCTATGACTATCTATTGATAGAAGTGTTGAGATGAATTTGAAGCCAGTATGTTATGCAAATATGAGTTTTGGAATATAATCTCGAAAGCTTTTTATTCTTGTCACCCACTTGCATTATAGAATCTATTCAGGGAGATAAATGTCCCTTTGCCATTGGATGAAAACACACAGGAAGAAAGACTGTACCAGTATATCTTTTTTTTTACCACTCATAAGTAATCAAAAGTTACATTTTAATCTAACTAACAAGTAACAGCTCATGTTACCAAAAAGCTAATTATAATATATCATTCATCATTTTAATTTTTATTCAAAGACCATGAGTCAGACATCCCTCAGCCAAGCGTGGCTTTGGTTAATTTATCTCATTTGCTCCAGACCCCTTGGATGAAGGAGAGAAGTAGAGGGGGATGGAAGGGGCGGGGGGAGGTTTGATAAAGGGAGGATAAAGGGTGGGGCCACACCTACGGAGCATATTGCAAGGGTACAAATCAAATCTACCAAGTATAGAACATAAATGTCTTAACACAATAATTAAGTAAATGAGGTGAAAGTTTTATTAATCAGTTTGATGTAACCATTACAAAATGTATATTAAAAAAACACATTTTACCCCACAAATTCATAAATGTATTCATGATCTATATGTATATGACTTTAAAAAAGGAAGAAAAAAGATGGGTTTGTGGAAGCTTTTATTTTCTTCCTTGATTGTTTCAAAATTTTCCACCATATATGTGCATTCCACAATAAAATGATGATTTTTTTTTAAAGAAAGAACCAAAACAAAATAAACCGCATGTGACAGTTCAAAGTTGCAACTAGATGATGCTATTACATGTATAAAAGGTTTTGAAGAACATGCTTAAAAAATGAAACAATAATCTGCAAAGTGAACTTAGACGAAAAGCAAAAAACTACAAGGGTTTTAGGCCATCAGCGTGCTCAGAGGATCAGAAATAAGAAGGAAGACAAAAAACATCCAAACTTCTAGCAGTTCCTATAGAAATACAGAAAAATCCAGCACTTCTAACTTATTTATAAATATTATCTTTACATCTTAGGCTATTATTGGGCATGAAAGTGAGGCTTACTAAATATATTTTCTTTTTTTTTTGATAAACATATTTTCAAAGAATAAATGTACAACTAAGAAGAATCATCGCTTATTTGGTTCACTATGAGTAAGGAAGGCTTTCTTTATAAAGTCATAGCAGATATCTTCTAATACTTCATACTCGTGAGTGATGGCTTATAGCAAGATACGTAAACACACACACCTACACAACATACATTCTATAGTCTACAGATATCTAAGAAGTGTTTTCCCTCAGCAGTGATAATGGGTTTAATAATTTCCTATTCAAAAGTGATATCTTCCTAATATATATGGTAGGAAAAACACGGAGAGATAATATTGCAGAATTCGTTTTCATTCATTAAGCTTATTTTTTCATAAAATGTTATAAGTTGGTAAATACGGGATCATCAATTTATATGTTTATGGACACACATTGACTTTTTTTTTTTTTCTGAGACGGAACCTCAAGCTATCTCCCTGGGTAGAGTGCCATGGCATCACAGCTCATAGCAACCTCCAACTCCTGGGCTCAAGCGAGTCTCCTGCCTCTGCCTCCCAAGTAGCTGGGACCACAGGCGCCGGCCACAACGCCCGGCCATTTTTTGGTTGCAGCCATCGTTGTTTGGTGGGCCCAGACTGGGGATTCGAACCTGCCACCTTAGGTGTACGTGGCTGGCGCCTCAGCCGATTGAGCCATAGGCGCCGAGCCACCATTTTCTTTATTGATATTTGTTTTACCTCAGATTGATTCTGTTTTAGGAAAGACTTTTTTTTCTACTCAACAATTCATCCCAAGACAGTGATCTAGGAGGCAGCTCTCTGGGCAGCCCCTATGGTGAAAGGCTCCGCCATTCCCCTCTCATTAAGGGAACTTCATCAAGAATGCGTAATAATTAGGTTAAGGAGCTGCCATCCTGAGCCACAGCCATCTGCCCTGAGGGGCGGTTCCACCAGGGAGAAGCCTCCTAAGTGAACATGTGCAGAGCCCAGGCCCTCATCACAGCCGAGCCCTGAGAAATCTGTAGAACATTAGCACACGTTGGAAAAATCTGCTGTGCCTTTGACTTGTACCTTCCCTGGGAGAGAACCACCCGCAAATTCTCTAGTCAAGCAAGGATGGCATTCCGTCTGCCCCAACCCCACCGGCCCCCAGCGTGGTGCTTCCAAGGACAAATTGCACAATAAAGCCTGTTTGGGGAAAAATCCCTTTTCTCGGCTCTGTGTTCTGATTTAAATTGATGGAGTTTTTTGTTTTTTTTTAAGTAATTCACTTCTGCTGTTGCTTGTTTAGGAAATTAACCACTGATTTTTTTTTTAATGTGAAGCGTACGTAATAATTAAGAAAATGGTTTTCGTGTGAGTAGCATGTTAGAACTTTTGTACCCATCGGTTTCGGGTATTCCTGCTGGGTTTACGGAAACAGGCTGTTTGCTTGAAGGTGCAAGCCAGGGAACTGGGAGGTTTCAGCCAGAACCCCCCTTTGTGGAGCACCTGCTGCTCGCCAGGCCCTGGGCTAGGTGTGTCAACACAGGCTGTCCATTTCAGCCTCACCGCCACGTTAGGTGGTCAGAGGAATCAGGGTGGATTTGAAGGGTTCCCTTGCCCTTTACTGGCTGAAGAGCATGGTGTGAAGGCTCTTATATTTTAGGATTGACTTGACTAGGAGGACCGCTGGGTGAGATGGAGGGCTCCCCTCCAAGCTGCACTGCGTGACTAAAGCCAACAGCCCAAGGTGGTATGTTGATGCCTGTATGAGGGACTCAATCAGAGGCAGCCTGAGTTGAAGCCCATGGCTTTTGTCTTGGCCTCACTCCAGATGTATTTCACATAAATTAACAGAGTCCCCACCAATTATTTTTTCTTTTAGCTTCTCCGTCTTTGTAATCTGGAAAAACATTTTCTTCTTGGATAACGTAGTCTGGCCCAGGGCAACACTCTGTGTAACTTCACTCCTGGGATAGCTGTGCTTTTCTGGGGCGCTTCCAGACTTTTCTGCCTCTGTGCAGCTAGTTTTTTCAAGTTTTTTGAAAAGAGGCACCACCTACACAGCTTAAGCCTATTAAATCATTGCCTAACAATCTTACTAGATGCAAGCGAATTTTAGGAAAATCTGAAATAACGAGAACGCCTAGGGAGTAGGTGAGTATTCTAAAGACTGGCTGCAGAAATATTTGGGTGTGTTTCTTATTTTTAACTTTAAGCAATAAATATTTGAATCCATTCTCCTTTAAAAATTGTTATAGCCATAGACCTGGTGATTTATTAAAAAATAATAAAAAAACTTTACCCATTCTAGATAATACTAAAATTCACTTTGACCATCACCTCTAATTCCACTTCCTCTTCTCTGCCTTCTAGAAGTCACGACTGTTCTTTCTCTGGGTTTATCCTTTCCGATACTTACACATATATAAATGCCCATGGAAAATACATAGTAATATTTTCTGTGTTCCTAATAAATGATAATAAAGTCAGGAAACTTCTTTCCACTCAATGACTTTTTTTTTTTTTTGGTGTGTCCATGGAGATCTACTTCATTTCTTTCCATTGAAATTTCATTTTCCATTGTATGAATAGGCTACTTTTTATTTTTCTAGTCTCCTTTGACTAGAAAACTAAACTTTCCCCCATCTTTTGCTATTTACTAAAAATTCTATAATGAACATCTTTTCACATGTCCCCTTGTTAATGTGTATGACTTTTTCTCTAGGATACATAATGAACAGTAGGATTACTATGTTGCCTCTTATTTTTAATTTCTTTGGCCCACAAAATACATGGATATAGTTTAAAATTCATATAGTTCTGGGCCAGACACAGTGGCTCACACCTGTAATCCCAGCACTTTGGGAGGCCAAGACTGCAGGATTGCTTAAAGCCAGGAGTTTGACACCAGCCTGGACAACATTGCAAGGCTCCATCTCTACAAAAAATAAAATTTTCGGCTCGGCGCCTGTGGCTCAAGTGGCTAAGGTGCCAGCCACATACACCTAAGCTGGTGGGTTCGAATCCAGCCCGGGACTGCCAAACAACAATGGCAGCTGCAAGCAAAAAATAGCCAGGCGCTGTGGCAGGCACCTGTGGTCTCAGCTACTTGGGAGGCTGAGGCAAGAGATTCACTTGAGCCCAGGAGTTGGAGATTGCTGTGAGCTGTGATGCCACGGCACTCTACCCAGGGTGACAGCTTGAGGCTCTGTCTCAAAAAAAAATAAAATGAAATTTTCAAACAAATTAGCGGCATGTGGTGGTACATGCCTATAGTCCCAGCTACTAGGGAGGTTGAGGCAGGAGGATCGCCCAGGAGTTTGAGGTTACAGTGAGCTATGATCTCCCACTGTACTGTAGTCTAGCCTGGGTGACAGAGGGAGACCCTCTCTAAAAAAAAATCATATAGTTGTAAAGAGAAAAGTATATGGAAAACAACAGTTATTGGTGACCCTCCCCTTGCCCCCATCCTTTCTTTCTGCCCAGAGGCAACAACCTTCAACCTTTGCTGATGCTTCTGGAACTTACCTCCACCTTTCTAAGTGACATACTTATGTTGCTGCTTCTAGACTTTTTTCCATTTGGGGGCACCATCTCTACTTCCCAAAACAGATAAATTGAACTCTCTTTTCTCACCCTTGCCCCCATCCCCCACATGCAGACCTTCTCTGCATCTCCTCCCAACATCGGTCAATCATGATTTGAGCTTTATCAGTATATTGTATTTGCCTTTTTAGAACCATGCAGATACTTTCACAGAGAAACTGTTTCATATGCGGTAATTATTTGTCCTTCTCTGTATACTGGCCTGGGAGGTGACATCTTTCTGAATAAATCCTTTCAGTCCTTTCAGCAGACCAGTCTGGGTGACAGCTTCTTCTTGCCTCTCATCCAGTACGTGGAGGACTGGTCATTGGAGGTTAGGTGCATGAATACTGGACAAGGAGGAATGCGCCAATGTAGAAGTGAAATGCTCTGGGCTTGAGTCATGCATGGAAACACACACGCGCGCGCGCGCCGAAAACCTCTTCCCAGGTCACACTCTCATTCCCTGCGAGGCCCTGAGAAGTTTGGTTTCCTCATTTGCTCTTCACTTCTCACCGAGTACCCTGCCCCGCCAACTCTCAGCCAGGACCCAGAGTGCTAAGCTTTGGCTCTCGGGCCTCTAATGAAGTGTTTGGCCTAATGGCTGCGTTCCTGGGCCTGATTCTTCACAGTTGTGTATGTGAAGCTGAGATCACCAGCTGCATTTTTTTTTTTTTAGGGTCAAGAAAGGTTTATGTCATTCATTATTTATTTTTATGATAGAAGTAATACAGCTTCCCAGTGAATTTTTCGAATAGGAAAACAAGTGTACAGAGTGGGGATACAAGGCCCCCCTTTCTCCTCTCCCAGGTCTGCCCCTTTGAGTCCTCTTCAGAAGCAGTGTCGGTCTGGAATCAGATTACCTGGGTTCAGATCCCAGCACTTGTCAGCTTGTGTGGCCTTGAACAAGTTACCTAACCTTAGCATTTTTCTCATCTATAAAATGGGTGCTTTGGTCCAGTTAGTGTTTCTGTAATGGAATACCTGAGGCTGGATAATTTGTAAAGAAAAAAGTTGTATTTGGCTTAGGATTCTGGTGGCTGGGAAGTTCAAGATGGGGCAGCTGCACCTAACGAGGGCCTCAGGCTGCTACCCGTCATGGTGGAGAGTGGAAAGGGAGTGAGCACGGGCAAGGGGATCACACGTCGAGAGAGGAAGCAAGACTGGCGAAGCCAAACTCTTTTAACAACCCACCCTCATGGGAACTAATCTATTCCTGAGAGAGTGAGGACTTACTCCCGTGGGAGGGCGTTAGTTGTCTATTCAAGAGGGATCTGCACCCATGACCCAATCACTTCCCAACACAACCACATTGGGGATCCAATTTCAACATGAGTTTTCACAGGGACAAATCACATTCAAACCACAGCAATGGGAAAATGGTCGTATTCACCTCATAGAGTTTGGTGGAGATTAAATGAGCTAATACTTGTGAAAGGTCATGGGGAAAGCACTTAATAGATATTAGCAAGGTGTATTACCAACACTGTGTTAGTGTTACCTAACCTTGACTACACATCAAATCACCTGGGGAACTTTAAACTTCCTGGTACCTGGACCCCACTCTCAGCAAATCTTATTTTATTGGGCTGGGGAGCAACCTGGATGTCAGGATTGCTCTCCATTGCTTTACAGTGTGCAGCCGGGCTTGACATCCACTCTGCTATACATTTCCCATGTGTATCAGTTAGGATAGGTGAGAGTACGTGACAGTAACAAGCATCTCCAAAATCTCATCTACTTCTCATTTATGGTGCATGTCCATGTGGTCGACTGCAGTTCTGATCCACATCATCCTTACTCTAGAACTCAGGGTAACAGAATAGCTTTGATCCAGAAATGTGCACTGTCTGGTAAAGTGGGAAGAGATCACGCCTAGGGAAGCCTGCACTGCCTTGAAAAGCTTCTGACCAGAGTGAAACATAACTTCTGTGCACGTCATTGGCCGAAACAAGTTGCATCGACGCACCTGAGTTCAACAGGAAGGATCTGGCTCAGGGGCTGGATATAAATATTTTAGGCTTTGGCGGACACCCGCTCTCTGACCTACCCACCTCTGACTTCATAGCACAAAAGGTACCCTAGAAACGACACTATTAAAAATGTAGACATCCTTTCTTTTTTTTTTTTTTTTTTTTTTTGAGACGGAGCCTCAAGCTATCCCCCCCTGGGTAGAGTGCCATGGCATCACAGCTCATAGCAACCTCCAACTCCTGGGCTCAAGCGAGTCTCCTGCCTCCGCCTCCCAAGTAGCTGGGACCAC
>CAUYQV010134380.1:0-28899 GCA_963574575.1 Galagoides demidoff | reverse complement strand
TGTATGTTGAGTCTCTGAAACTTATTCATCTTGCATAACTAAAACTTCATATCCTTTGACTAACATCTTTCCTTTTCTTCCTCCCCCAAGTCCCTGGCCATATGATGGAATATTATTCTGAAGATACTGCCATTTGTGGCAACATGGATGAACCTGGAGGGTATTATGCTAAGTGAAATAAGCCAGACACAGAAAGATGAGTACTGTTATCTCAATCCTAAGTGGGATCTAAAAGAGTCAAACACAGAAGCAGAGAGTGCTTGATAATAGCCATTCTTACAAATGTGAGGTGGGAACTTGCTGTTTTTGATATGTATTTCCCCAGTAATTAGTTGAGCCCCTTTTACATGCCCATTGATAGCGTGTTGCTGGATCTTGCTTTTTTATCCAATCTTATAATCACTGTCCTTTTTTTTTTTAAAGAGTTTTACTTCTTTGCTGTCCAATATGATATCTACTATGAGTGGTAACTGAGCATTCAAATTATGGCCAGTCCAATTTGGGATGTGGTGTAAGTATGAAACACACTTTTTTCTTTTCAATTTTCTAAATGTGGCCACTAGAAAATTTAAAATTATAGTGACAGCTCATATTTTATTTCTACTGGATAGCACTGGTTAAGACCATTTATATTTAATGTGATTATTGGTATGGTGGAATTTACACTACCATCTTGCTATTTGTTTTCTTTGTTCTGCTGTTCTTCATTATTTTTCTGTCTTTTACTGCCTCTTTTTGTGTTAATTGAGTATTATTAAGTAAGGATTTAATGCATCACATGTACTCAATCTAACTAGTGCCTTATGTTGACCACCTGTGTATGCTAACCAGTTTGTTATGGTCCTTGGGTGGTCAACCTACAGAGGTTCTACTGTATTTCATCTCTAGAAATTTATCTGGGCATTTTTATATTTTTAATATCTTTTTTTTTCACGTGCTTTGTTTCTTCTAACTTCTTGAACATGTGGAACATAGATATAACAGCTGTTTTTAAATATATGTCTTAAATTTATGGAGTATACATATGTACATATAATATCTGTCATTTTCTGCAATACTATCATTTTTGTAATTTCTATTGATTGGCTTTTCTCCTGGTTATGGGTCATATGTTCCTCATTTTTTTCATGCCTTGCTATTTTAGATTGGATACTGAACATTGTGCATTTTACATTATTGATGCTGGATTTTGTTGTATTTTAATGTTTAATGTACTTTAAACATTGTTGGTCTTTGTTATGGAACACAAATGAATTACTTGAAATTAATTTGATCCTTCCAAAGCTGCGGCTTCTTCTTCTTCTTTTTTATTTTTTGCAGTTTTTGGCCAGGACTGGGTTTGAAGCCCAGCATATGGGGCCGGTGCCCTACTCCTTTGAGCCACAGGCACCACCCCAGAGCTTCTTTTTAAGCTTCTTTTTTAGTCAAGGGCTAATTTGGCCCCACTGCTAAAATCCTATTTGTGGAGAATTCTACCTAATGTCCTATGTTTTAGGAGGTATTTACACTGAGGCTGGTGGGAACACAAACTATATTTCCTTCTGTGTGCACTCTGGAGATTATTTTGCCTACATCTGCCAGATAGTTTATTCCTCAGGCTTTTGCTTCTTTCTTCTTACACATGAAAAGAGTAAGTACTAAGACAAAGACTTTAGAGAAGCTCCTACAGACCTCTGCAGATAACTCTTTCTTCTGTGGTTTCTTCTTTTGTTTTGTTTTGTCCCACAAATTCTGGATGTCTTGGCCTGCTTGATTTCGTATTTTTCTCCCCTCAACTCACAATTTGCTGGGCTCTGTCTGGATTCTCCTTGTCTGTGCTGTAGGCTCTAGGTAGTAAGCTGTGGTACTTACAATACTAATAATGCTAATCTCACTTGTTTCACTTATATTAAGGATCACTACCCTTTACTGCCTATTTCCCAATGTCTTAAAACTGTGGTTTTCTATTTTATCTGTTTTCTAGCTTATTAAGCCATCATTTGAAAAATCAATCCAGTTCTTATTACTCCATCACAGACTGAAGTGAAAATTGGTAATTAAAATTTCTCTGGGAATAAAACCCGGCACTTGGGATAAATTCAGGACAATTGATCACACTTCTGATAGTTGCTTCTGATGAGTACTCAGGCTCTAAAAAATGCACCCCATTCAGAATCCTTATTAAAAAATATAAAACTCAGGGAAAATAATTAGGGAACTAAATTTATTTCTTAAAGTTCACGGACAGCATTGCAAGTTGACATTTACAAGCTCAAAGAAAAACACTCAGAAGTGCAACACAGAGCGTAAAGCATAAATTCAATGTGAGAGAAGACTAGAAAGATTTAAAGAATTTTCTAGCTTCATTCTCCTAGCCTTTCAGTGACATATGCGTACATGGAAGAATTACAAAAACCTGGGAGGCAAAGATGTCCACATACTGTTAAGTGTTTATCTTAATGACTTTAATCAGCATTTAGTTATACAGTGACACATTTATTTTTATTCATGTAATCACCAGCCTCATCATCTTTAGTCAAATTCAGAAGCAATAAAATTAAAATAGTGTATGGTAGAGTGTTAAACCTGCTTTTGCTGCTTAATTATAGAGCATCAAGGCGAAGATTTTATTACTTTATTTATATAGTGACTTCTATTTCTCTCTATCCTATTTCCAAGGGAGATTTCTTAGAAGCTCCCATAATTAGAGAAACTGTAAGTTGAGATACAATTTAATTTATTTTTGACATGCCTGCTATGTTCACAGCACTGTATAATATGCTATAAAGACTGAAAAAGAAGTAGAAACAACAGAAGTTTCCGCTCTACTTGAGAAACAAGATTTATCTGCCTGAGACAACTTAAACACAAAACTTAGTGTACACTTATGCAGCCTCAAATTATATTAAAATGATTCTAAAATGTGTGTGAGAGTTGGAGTAATCAGGATAGTATTCACAATAAGGTGGGGAGTCAGCTGACTTTTAAAGGAAGGCATTATCTTCATGGATAAGTGGGAAGGTCTACATGGTGGGACATAGAAAAGGCCCTTATGATGGCTAAGTCACATAGAGAATAGTTACAGGAGAGGGACATGGGTGTCAGTGCCGGGGACAGTAGGCTTTGGGGTTTGGCAACAACTTGATCTGGAAAGCATTTAGAGTCTCTGAAGTTTCTTAAGGAAGCTGGGATTAATGTGTTATTATAGAAAGATTATTCTTAAAGGTGAATACAGGGTTTCTGTCTCTAGCCCCATCTCTGGTTTGACTTCTAGATTATGCATTTGAGATAGGTTGAATTTATGACCAATTCCCTCCCCCCACACCAGTCATCTCCCAGCCTTCCTATCACAGTGAATAGAAACCTTCTGCACCTCATACATGCACCAAACCTGACAATCATCCCTGAGAGCTACAGCTCTTTCTTACTCTCCTTCACCCACCCCATATTGAATATATTTCTAAAATTCTAACAACTTTACTGCTCATAAGGCCCTGGAATCTTCCATTTTTCTCCATATTCACTGCCAACAAAGTCACAATTATAGACACCATTTCTCACCTGCCTTTCCTAACTGGCCTCTGTGCATTCACCTTAGTCTTCCTCCAACAGGGTTCCATTCTTCATTCAGAGTTATCTTTTTGAACTGCAAAGTTGATCTTTTCACTTCCTATTCAAAATCCTTTAATGGCTCTTCATAACTTTTTGGACAAAGACCACATGCTTACCTTGACTGACGAAGGCCCCCAGAGGCTGACTCCTGTGTTCCTTTCCAGTCTCATTTTTCTCTGCACTGAAGCCACACTGAAGCGCCAGGGTCTCTTCTGTCATGGGGCCTTGTTACAGGCTGTCTTCTCTTCTCTTAAAGTTCTTTCTCCCATTATGGTGGAATATGATGTCCACAAATTCCTTGACATTTCTCCCATTGGGCCATGGGGCTTATTCTCTTTCTGTTGAATCTGGGTTGAGTTACAATTCGACCAATAAAGTAGAGTGGAAGCGACACGTGCCAGTTTGGGACCTACTGTGTAAGAGGACTTGTTATTTCTACTTTGGTCCCTTAGAGCCTTGAACTGAAAAAGTCTGACTCTAGGCAAAGAATATGGCAAGCCTACATCAAGAAGGAGAAGGGCCCAAGTAAGTCTGCCTTTCCACTGTCCCTGCCCAGGAGCCAGCCATGGGAGTGATGCCATCTTGGACCCTTTCAGCCCAGCTGACTGCATAATACCATGGAATAACTCCACTTAATACTATGTGGAACAGGAAATTGTTCAGTCAAAATTCTGATTCAAAAAATGGTAAGGCATAATAATAAAAATGCAACTAAGCTTTATTTTCAGCTGACAGATAACTGGAACAAGCACTTTCCCCCTGCTGATCATGATAATTCATATTTCTATATTACATCTCTAAATCTCAGTTCAAACATTTTTTCCTAAGAGGAACCAATTCCTTCTTTATATGCTCACATGAAACCACACCCCTCTTCTTTACAGTACTTGTTACAATTATGATTTTATATGAGTTTGATAATAATCTGGTTCATACCTGTCTCTACCATGAGTAGAAGGCTGGTGTCTTTTTTGCAGTTTTGTTCAATATAATATTATTGGAATCAATGAATGAATCAAAGATTGATAAGAGTGGTGAGAAGAGGTTCAAAGCATTTTGTAATAAAAACAGACAATATATGGTAACTATAGTTCCAACTTGCCTTTGAGAGGATGGATACTGAAAATTAGTTTATCCCTAAGCATTCTCTTGAATCTAGTGGAAAAATTTCTCCACAAAATGTGGTCTTTTGTCTTAAAGTACTAAATATATTTGGATCTACACAGAGAAACATGCATCCTCTTAAAAGTATTGGCTGAATTGATAACCAAACTGACTTATTGACAATTTAGTCAAATTGTCAGTTAGTTGCCAGTTGGTTTGTTCTGTTTCTTTAAAATGTGAGTCAGATTGGTTGTCTGGGTGAATAAAATTAAAAGATATGTACAGTGGCATATATTTCTACCACATTTACATTTTATATTAGAGAAAATACATTCTGGATCACAAGGAGAGGTAGAAAATTGGCATCTGAATTGCTTCCTTTCTTGGGAATTTGAGATTCATGAGGAAATCATAGTCATATGAGTAAAGATGCTGGCAATTCATATAATATTTATGGATGGAATGACTCCAAAGAACTATGTCTGGCACATTTAAAGTTTCTTTCTAATCATAAGACAACTGAATCCATCAAAGAGCATTTTTAAAGATACCTGTATTGTTTTCTAAAACACATTAGGCATAGTATGACAGTCTCTTCCTGCTCCAGGTTAGCTCAGCTATAGATGCAGAAGAATTTCCCCTGCAGGTTCAGTGCCAACCCCCACCCCCCACACCATAATACTTGAGGGCAGAGACCCCATCTGTTCAGCAATCTGATCCCCAAAACTAGAACAATGGTAGGCTCATTAGGAATGAATAAAACTGTAGTTCCTTATTTCAAATTATTTCCAACAGGAAAAGCAAAGCCAGCCAAGAAGTCTGAATTAGAGATGTGTTATGAAAATCACGCTTATTTCTGGAAAAGAAGGCAGGAAGATTGTCAAGGAGAGCTCTGAGAAGTTAGCTAGTCTACTAACCTTGTCAACAGAGGGAGAGCTGAGACATTTATCTTACAAAGAAGTCTGAATTAGAGATGTGTTATGATGAAAATCATGCTTAGTTCTGGAAAAGAAGGCGGGAAGATTGTCAAGGAGAGCTCAGAGCTGACTGAGGTGCTAGTCTACTAACCTTGTCAACAGAGGGAGAGCTGAGACATTTATCTTACAAAGGTGTTGATCTGTGATCTGCACATTCTCAGATAATTTTTAAAATACTGTCAGGATAAATGAAAAGCAAGTATTACATGCTAAAACTTCATTACTGTTCTTAAAAAGTACTCTATATATGTGTGTGTGATGTAGTACGAACATGTGTTGGTTCTCTTGCTGAACACTGGTGCTAATTAGTGTTACCCTTGTATCTTGTTTATGAGTAGCACCAGTTTGGGGAGGGCGTCTCTTTCCCATAAATCACCTCACACCAAACATAAGTGGCTACAGAGAACTTCAAAATGATCTTAGAAATAAATGCAAATTTTCATTTGGATATGTTTCAAGGCAACATCCAGCAGACCACTTATTGGCTGTGTAATTCTGATTCACACTCATGAACAAAATATTCCTTAGTTATGTTTTATTATTCACTCATTTATGAAGAGCAAGTTTTAACCCAAGGGTTTTCAAGTTCTTTTCCCTACTGGCAGTATCAGCATTACTTGGGAAAATGTTAGAAATGTAAATTCTGGGCTCTTATCACAGGCCTACTAATAGGAAGCTCAGGAACTGAGCCCAGTGATCTGTATTTTAACAACCTATATAATTTTGAGGCTTCTTAATTTTGAAAAACTGGTGAAGTTTGGTGGCATAAAATATAGCAGGGAAAACAAATTGAAAGATCAGTCCTGTAAGAAAACCCCCCAAACTATCTAGATTACAATGTCTAAGTGTTTTGCTAGGTATTTTATTGTCACTATTTTTATACTAAATTCACCTTAATATTCATGACCTTAAGAATGTTGTCTCAGTAGTCCATCAATTTATCTATCTTATATGATGTCACTTTCAAAAGAGCCTGTGGTTATTTAAATAGATTCAATATCAGATTCCCCAACTATTGGACATAGAACCAAACAGGCTCAGTGAATGTCCAGATATTAGCTGATCTGAGCCTTCTTCTCTTTTCTGTGGTGCTTTGTACTGCCCTGATGTTGCTGGCATCTGAGTTGTAGCATCCCACCTGGCCTGGCCTTCCACTAAAGTATCCAGTGATCCAAACTTAACCATCTTTTCTTTCCTAGTAATATCTCCTGGAAAAATCTTTGTTAGTTGAAGGAAAACTGCTAAAAGACCAAATGGTTATCTACTGATTGATTATTGGCAGTAATGCTTACTACTACACATACATGTACTAGTTTCTAACTGAAAGCATTTGAGACATTATGCTATGGTAGAACAGAAGTTTTTAAGTGCTATGGGGAAGATATTTTTTCTTGTACAGAACTTTTCTGATCTTGTTTAAATAACATTGCATAGGTGACCAGTGAGTTTAGTACTTATTTCTTATCATATGCTGGTTTACTTCTGGGCTGAGTGTTAAAGGGCTGGCAATGGCCCTTTTCTCTGAGGACTTTCTTAGACATGTGTCAACAACTTCCTTTCAAGAAGGAATGTACCAATTCTTTGGTCAATGTAGCCAATTAAACTGATCATTGTATGTATTTTTTAAATTTTGGCAAAAGTACATAACATAAATTGTATCACCTTAACTCTTTTACTAGTTTTAAGTTTATGTACATTTTTGTGAAAAGATCTTTAGAACCTTTCATCTTATAGCTCTGAAACACTATGCCCATGAAGCACCAACTCTGTTTACCTCCTCCCAGCCTTGGTAACCACCATTCTACTTTCTGTTTCTACAAATTTGCGTACTTTAAATACCTCATATAAGGGGAATCATGTAGTACTTGTCTTTTTGTAACGGGCTTATTTCACTTAACATAAAGTCCTCATGGTTTATCCATATGACAGCATTTCCTTTTTAAAGATTGGATGTAGTATAGGCCACATTTTGTTCATCCATTCATCCTTGATGGCCATTTGGGTTTCCTCTACCTCTTGGTTGTTATGAAAAGTCCTGATGTGAACGTGACAATGCAAATACCTATTTGAAACCCTGGGATTCTGTTTTTTAAAAATTCTTTTGAGTATACATCCAAAAGCCAAATTGCTTGACCCTATGGTAATTCTATTTTTAATTTTTTTAAAGAACTTTTATACTGTTTTCCATAGCAGTTGCACCATTTTACAATCCCACCAAGTGTGCATGGGTTTTACCTACTCCATGTCTTTACCAGCATATCATTTTCTGGTTGGTTTGTTTGTGTTTTAAAAGTAGCTATCCTGGCTCGGCACCTGTGGCTCAAGTGGCTAAGGTGCCAGCCACATACACCTAAGGTGGTGGGTTCGAATCCAGCCCGGGCCCACCAAACAACAATGATGGCTGCAACCAAAAAATAGCCAGGCGTTGTGGCAGGCACCTGTTGTCCCAGCTACTTGGGAGGCAGAGGCAGGAGACTTACTTGAGCCCAGGAGTTGGAGGTTGCTGTGAGCTATGCCATGGCACTCTACCCGGGGGGACAGCTTGAGACCCTGTCTCAAAAAAAAAAAAAAAAAAAAGAAAGTAGCTATCCTAATGGGTTTGGAATGAATGATAACTAATTATGGCTTTATATGATAATTCTGAAATTTTCTTATTAGTGAAGTTGGGTATCTTTTCATATGCTTTTTAGCTATTTACATATCATCTTTGGAGAAATGTCTCTTCAAATCCTTTGCCTATTTTTTTTATTACAACATTAGATTTTTTGTTGTTGCATTATAGGAGTTCTTAATATATTTTAGATATTAATCCATTATCAGATATGATTTGCAAATATTTTCTCTTAGTATATAGGTTGCTTTTTTACTGATTATGTCTTTTGGTGCACAAAAGTTTTGACGTCTGAAGTAGTTCAATTTGTCTATTTTTGCTTTTGTTGATTATGCTTTTGGTGTCATATCTAAGAAATCATTGCCAAGTCCAAAGTCATGAAGATTTCCTTTTATAATTCTCTTCTAAACTGTTCATGTAGCAACTTAAGGTGCTAAATTATCACTGTAACATTTTTTTTTCAGTGCATGTAATTATAACCACAAATTTTGACACTATACTGTGGATGAGATTTTCAAAAACATATTTACTTGAGGCAGTAGTCTAGAGAAAGATACAGGTACAAAATTTGCTCATTGTTGAGAGACATAATATGAATGAGCTATTTCAGGTTCTCCTTTATAATGAATGCATGATCTCTTATTTTTATACTTATGTATTAAAAAAAATCTTTAAAATTAGGAATGAGCTTTGAGGTATTGTGTGTTTCACTCATGAGAGACAGATTTTTTAAAAATTAAAATATAAAACATCTCCTACTTGTAAAATGCCTGGCTTTGAGACTCTTTCCATTTCATTCTGGCCAACTTACAATTGCTAAAATGCCATATTTGGAATTTGGTGCATTTGCAAAGATACAATCAGTGATCTCAGTACTAGCAATTTCCTGGGGAGAATTGGATATTTGGCTATGAAGTGATGGCATTTCAAAGTTTAACATTCATATGTAATTCTAGAAAAAGAAACCTAAAACAACAAACTCCCCATTGAACATCTTCAGCTTTAAGAAATAATGGCTTTGTATTTATTCTCTCTTGAGGCAAAACAAATGTAGGTTCCAAGGTCCAAAGTATTGCCTTATGACAAGCTATTTCCAGAATAAAATGAAACATAAGTAATTTAATTCTGAAGATATGATGGGATGAGACTGCAGTGATTTTCTAAAATGGGCTCTCTTGAATTCTGTGAAATCTGCCTAAAATAAATGAGTAAGCACTTTCTATCCCTATAACATAGAAATTGAAGAAGTGACTCCTATTTATTGCTCTAAAATGATGTCTCTTCATAAAATTACCAGTGTTGCAATAAGGAAGTTTGGGAGAATGACTTAAGCCTCCTTGACAATGAACAATAGGCAGCTAGAGTAATATTTAGTAATTTTAATAGCATAAAAGTTAATAGCATCTAGCAAATTTTAATACATGTATGTATTTAAGCCTCTTCTCTTATTTTACTAGAGAGGAAGGAAGTTAAGAATTTTCAGAATCCACTAGTGTGGAAAAGAACTGAGTAGATGTTGAGCATCTGATTAAAAAGGAAGGACCAGCAAGGGTCTGACAAGGACAAAGGCAATGATGAAAGTTACCTGTGGTTTTCTGAATGGCATGATAGAAGTAATTATATTCTTCACATTGCTTAAACAATAATTTGGATGCTGGGAGATTGATAATTAAAAAATATAAAAATTGCCTGTCTTCATATGAGAGAGAGAGAAGGAAAGAGAAGAGAGAATCAATCATGTAGATGTTCAATTGTTCCAGCATCATTTGTTGAAAATACTCATTATTTTTGTGCTTTGTCAAAAATCAGTGGTCATATTTGTGAGTTATTTAATTAAAGTTATTTTACTTTTTCATCATTTAAACACTCTGTAAAGTAAATGTTACTGGACATAATTTTTACTTTCTACTAGTCTTTTTGGCAAATCTTTGACAAGTGTCTTCATTTTTGAGTTATTTTAAAAGGAGTTGTATCTAATATTAGATGAATTTCAGCATGGAAGCTTTCCTCGCCAGGTTTATCAGGGGACTGATAGGTTGAAGATCTAGAAGAATATTATGAGTGGAGGATTAAGATCAGGGCTAGCCGTTTATGTCACCAAATCTTACATGTTAATATCAAATCAATACAGTATTAGCTATGAACTCACTTTTGCTCTTTTTCATCTAAGGTGATGCTGAGAGCAGGTCTGGGTTTTACAGCCTCGGACAGGGTAAGTGGGGTAGGTGTCTTAAAGAAAGTTCCTAGGTGAGGGACCTGGCATACCACGTGGGCAAGCCCATTAGCAAACTAAAATCTTAGTTTTTGCAAGTATTCTTATCTCTCCCTATTTCAACAAATGATATGAGTCTAAAATGAAACAAAGCTTTTGGATAGATATAAAAATACTTATGGAACTGCAGTTCTCTTTTTCTATGTGAATGGTGTATATTGCAAAACACAATTTTGCCTATTGAGAGTCTTGTTCCCATGAACACAGACTCTAAACTAACCAGCTTTTTAAAGTCGTGAGGCATCATGCATAGTGGGATGGCATGCTCATTTCAGGCCTGGCACACCAAGACATTCTTTATGATGATACTAATTTTTCTCTCAGGGTTATACTATCTTAAATAGTAGGAACATGTGAATTTTGTTTGGATATAGTCCACTACATATGCAAATACATTCAGTGATGGCAAATATAAAAGTTAACTGAAGAACTATTAGAAGTATCCAGGGAGTTAAAATAAATCAACTTTATGTATGATTTACATGTGATAAACCGCACCAAGGAAGCCTCAAAGAATTCCTGTGTCCAGGTCTCCCCCTGCAGTTGCTGATTCAATTGGTCTGGGATAGGTCCTGTACCTATGTACTTTGTAAAAGCTTCCCTGGGGTCTCTAATAGGTGGCCAGGTTGCAAAACACTAATATAGTCAGTCTGAGTGATTAAAGGACATTGACCCATTGCTAGCAGGTGATGGGTTCTTACTGAAAGTGTGTTATTAATCTAAGGAGTTGCTACAGTGGAGAGCGACTGTCAAGTATCAGGAACAGATCTTATAATGTGTCTTTTTTTTTTTTTGACATTTATGTCCAAAGAACATGAGGATAGAAAGATTTATTTTTTAGAGACTGTGTCCCATAGAGAATGAGGTGCTGATGCTAAAATTAACCCAGACCCATGGAGAAAGAGCTGCTGCTAGAATTCCCACTGGAAGGAATTGTGCACTGGAGAGGTCCCCAGAGCTTTGCTGGTGTCCTCACACATGTGCCCTACCAGAGGCCCAAGTCACTGGAAAAGTCAGTCTCAGCTAGCAAAGGAAGGTGGCAGGGAAACCTGTAAGAGTCAACTGTTCTTATGCTCTACACCACCTTGCAAACACCAAAGGAAGGCTTTGGAAAGCAAGGAGGAGGAGTGGTACCAAACAAGCATAATTTATTCAGCTCGAAGGTGAGAGAGGGGTGGGGCAAGTGAAAAATAAAATCTTGTTCTCCTTGCTTGAGACCCTCTAGGTAGGGAAGTACTTGTCTTGGTTTGTCCAGGCCTGAGCGGTTTCCTGGGATGAAGGACAAACTGGGATGGTTGGTCACCCCTCCAGGGTACAAGAATGACTGGTGACAGGAAGTGGTGAAAGTTGTAAATCAGATTTGAGATTGAAATTTAAACTAGACAATTTTTAAAATGTGGAACACCACATACAGAAAAGAATGTATAGATTATAATATACGGTTTAAAGACAGGAAAATAGATGCCTACAGACCCCTCACTCATTTAAGAAATGGAACAAACAGTACAGGTGTTTAGGAGCTCCCTGTGGGCCCCTGTATCCCCCTCCATGTGACGTTCTTCTCTCCACACCAGAAATAACAGCTATTCTGATTTTCAGCCAGTCCTTGATTTCCATCTCTGTACATCCCTGAAATGTTTAGATTAGCCTGACTTTGAACTTCACTCAATTGAATCACACTGTTTGTCTTCATCTGTAACTTGTCTCTTTGGTTCAGAGTTGTTTCTGAGATTTCTCCAAGCTTGTGGTTCATTCCTTTTCAATGCTGCATCAAGTTCTACTGTATGAATATTTATTATTTTTCCAGTGGACTTTTGCTTATTTCCAGTGTTTGCTCTCACAAACAGTGCTGCTATGCACTTTCTTCTAAATGTCTTCTGGTGCTCATGGATGTTACATTTTTCTATCGTGTGTGTTTAGTACTGGAATTGTTGCATCTAATACATCCAGAGTATGTACATGCTAGATCTCACTGGGTAATGCTCACCTCCTCTCTGTTGTGGCTGATTAACTTGTGCTCCTCCCTATATGCTGTGACAGTTCCTATTGTATTTGCATTCTCACCAACATCTAGCATGTCTGGGTTTTAATTTTTGTCAATCTGGTGTAAAATGGTATTTCATGATTTTAATTTGCATTTTTCCAATTACTGAGTTTGATAATTTTAATATGTTTAACATTGAAATGTAGTGTATTTTCTGTTTTGTGAAATACTGGTTTGTAATCTTTGCCATTATCATACTGGATTTTGTTGTTTTCTAATTGATTTATGAGATTTCCTTATATATTTGAGATTCTAATCCTTCGTTGGTTATATAAGTTACAAAGATCTACTATGTGGCTTGGGTGTGGCTTATATTCTCATTCTTCTTATGGTGTCTTTCAATGTGAAAAACTTTATAAATCTTGTTACAAATAGCCCTTTCATACTACAAGGGCATAAAGGTATTTTCTACATTTGAAAAATTTTAAATGTTTTACGTTTCCCATTGAAATCTCTTTAATTCACTTGAAAATGATTTATTTCATGTTTGTATGCTATAAAGTAGATATATTATTTAATTTGTTTCTATATGTATAATTAGTGTTTATTAATAGCATATTAATATATAATATAATGAATGTAGGTATGCATGTATCTCATCATAAGCTATTAGTCAATTTTTCCATGTACCTTCTCTGTTGTAAAATGAGCTTAGGAGTAGTTCCTTTTTTCTGCTAACCAAAAGTATTTTAAGATTGGAGATTTTCATTAGTTAAATTATTTTTTTCATTTTAAATACAGACAGTCTTACTCTGTCACCCAGATTATGGTGCAATGGTGTGATCATAGTTTACTGTAAATGCAAACTCCTGGGCTTAAGAGATCCTCCTGCCTCAGTCTTCCAAGTAGCTAGGACTCTAGGCCTGTGCTGCCATGCCTGGCTAGTTAATAAACATTGTTTTTTAGGGATGGAGTCTCACTGTGTTGCCTAGACTGGTCTTGAACTCCTGACCTCAAGACACCCTCCTGCCTCAGCCTCTTGAGTCATTGTGATTGCAGGCGTGAGCCACCACACCCCGCCTAGTTAAGTTCTTTAATGTTTCTAGAACTTCAAAGGTAAAGCAACTCATGACTGGTGATTGTTGGTAGCGTGATGATACTTTAATGCACCAATTCACTTTCCTAAATGTTTTTAGGACTAATCAGTTATAAATGGAATTATATATTACATAGAGTTTTGTGTTGGGATTCTTTCACCGAGCATAACATTTTCTTTTCTTTTTTTTTTTTATGAAATCATAGCTGTGTACATTAATGCAATCACAGGGTACAATGTGCTGGTTTTACATACAAGTTGAAATGCTTTCATCAAACTGGTTAACATAGCCTTCACAGCATTTTCTTAGTTATTGTGTTAAGACATTTATGTTCTACACCTAGTAAATTTCACATGTACCCTTGTAAGCTGCACCATAGGTGTGGTCCCTCCAATTACTCTCCCTCCACCCATTTTCCCCCTCCCCTCCCCTTTCTCACCCCTTTCCCCTTCTTCTTGGGCTATATAGCTTCTTATGAAAGCTATAAATTGGTTTCATAGTAAGACAGTACATTGGATACTTTTTCTTTCATTCTTGAGATACTATAGCATTTTTGAGGTATATATAGGTTGTAGCATTTATCAGTGATTTGCTTTTTATTTCATGCTCTAGTAGTGATTACTATTCCATTGTATGTTAATAAAACATTTTGTTTATGCATTCCTCAGTAGGTGGACATTTGAATTATTTCTAGTCTATTTCTATTTCTTGCATTCATGGCTTTGAGTAAACATGTAATTTTATCTCTCTGGGGTTACCCAGTACTCCTGGAATTGCTGGATTGCATCTAAGTTTATGTTTAGCTTTTCAAGAAAACTGTTAAACTGTTTTCCAAGTTAGTTGTGACATCTCCATCAATAATGTATGAAGGTTCCACTCCACATATTCAGCAGCTCTTGGTATTGTCTGTCTTTTGGATTAGAGCTATTCCTGTGGGTGTGTAGTAATAACTGATTGTGGTTTTAAATTATAGTTTTCTAATGTCTAATGTCACTGAGCATCATTTCATATGCTTTTAACCATTTGTAGTCATTATTTGATGACACTTCTGTTACCCATTTATTCATTAGGTTGTTTTATTGTTATTGAGTTTTGAAGTATTCTTTTTATATTCTGGATACAGGTCCTCTTATGAGATATTAGATTAACACATATTTTCTTCCAGCCTGAGTTTTGAAGTGTTCTCTTTATATTCTGGATACAGGTCCTTTTATGAGATATTAGATTAACACATATTTTCTTACAGGCTTCATTTTCTTAATCACATATCTTGAAAAATCAAAGTTTAAAATTTTGATGAAGTCCAATTTATTTCTTTATAGATTATTCTTGAGTATCATATCAAGAAAATATATAGATTTGACCAATACCAGGTCACAAAGATTTTCTATATATTCATTCAGAAGTTTTATTTTTTAAGTTTTAGCTCTTAATTTAGATCTATGCTCTATTTTGAGATAATTCTTGTGTATGGTACTTAGTAAGGGTCCATGTTTTTCCTTTTGTGTATAAATGTGTAATTTTCCCAGCATTGTTGTTAAAAAGAAAAATTTTTTCTCATTTAATTCCTTTGTAAACTTCATTAAAAACCAATCAACTATACATATAAGGGTTTATTTCTGGAATATTTATTCTGTCTCATTCAGTGCTATGTTTATCCTTTCACTAAACTTCTGCATTTTATAAATTATCATAGCTTCAGAGGAAGTTTTGAAATTCAATAGTATAAAGTCCATCAATTTTTCTTCTTATTCAAAATAGTTTTCACTATTCTAAATCTTCTGTGTTTTCATATAAATTTTAAGATTAGCTTGTCAGTCTTTATAAAAATTCTGTTGAAATTTTGACTTGAATTGCATCACATGTATATTTCTATTTGGGAAAATTTCCATTTTAATAATACAGTTTCCATCCCATGAAAATTATATGTGTTTCCATTTGTTTAGGTCTTCTTTCATTTTTCTCAAAAATGTTTTGTGAATTTTAGTGTATATCTTTCATTTCACTTGCTAGCTTCTTGAGGTGGAAAAGTAAATTGATTTTAAATCTGTCTTCCTCTCTTATATAAGTATTTAAAGCTCTAAGTTTCTTCTAAGCATTGCTTTAAATGCTTCTTATATATTTTGACATATAGTGCTTTCATTTTTCATTCTGCAACAGTATTTTCTAATTTTCCTTGTGATTTCTTCTTTGACTTGGGTTCTTTAGATGTATTTTGTTTAAGTTCCAAATGGTTGTAGATTTCTTCAACTGTTTTACTATTGTTGATTTCTAATTTAACTATTTGAAGGTTAGAGAATGTACTTTGTATAATTTTAATATTTTAAAATCAGTTATACTTGTTTTATGGCCTAGTGTATGATCTATGCTGCAAAATATTCAATATTCTTGAACAGAAGGTTTACTCTGCTGTTGTTGCCTGGTGTGGTATATACATGTTAGTTGATATTGGCTGCTAGTATTGTTCAAATCTATTTTTTTTCCTGATTTTGTGTCCAGTTCATCTATCAGGTGTAGAGGACTATCTACATCTCCAACTATAATAAAAATCCAACATTTTCTATGTCTCTTTTCAATGCAGCTATCTTTCGCTTCATGTGTTTTGTGGCCTTGCTGTGAGGTGATTATACATGGCACATTTATAATAATATGTCTTCTTAAGGCCTTGGCTATTTATCAATACAGAATTTCTTCTCTTCACTGGTAATATTTCTTGTCTTAGAATATATTTTTCTTACGTTAATATAGCTCCTTCCAGATCTCTTAATGGTTACTGTTTGCACAATGTGGTTTCCATCCTTTTATTTTCAATCCATTTATATCTTTGAATCTAAAGTGCATTGCTTCTATAGCATATACAGCATATAGTTATACCTTGCTTTATTTTTATCCAGGCTGATTATCTGCATCTTTTAATTTAAGTATTTAGTCCATTCACATTTAGTATAATTGTTGATACAGTTAGATTTTTGTCTTCCACTTTGCTACTTGTTTTCTGTGTTTCTCATGTCTTTTTCATATTTCTGTGATCATCTTCTACTTCTTTTTGGACTGTTAAACAAATATTTTTTAGTGTATGGTATTAATTCCTCTATTGATTTCTTAACTTTTGTATATTTTGAGGCCATGCCAGGAATTGAAATATATATCTTAACATATCACAGTTGCCCTCAGGGTAATATTGATTTTTCCAATAAAATATGTATATGTCAATTTCATTCCTCCGTAATTTGTGCTATTTTCTTTCTTAATTTTTCTTTCTGGTGTTCCATCATTTACTCCAACCAAAAACACATGCTCAAGCTAGCAGAACTGTAGATTTTCTCTTTGTTTCCTACCATGCCTGCTACTTGCATTGTCAATGCCTCTGGCAGGACTTTTCACTTTCTACCCCAAATCAAAATCTTTCCCTATGGCAGCAAACCTGCTGATTTTTATGAGCCCACCCAGTAAAATGTTCATTCTCATTTTCCATATGTTGTTTGCTTTTAGTTAATTTTTTTAAAAACAAAAAACAGCTCTCCTATGGCTGATTTTGACCTTGCATAGTTTTATACTTTTCTGTGGAGAAAATTTCCCAAATTCATCACATTGCTATAGCTGGAAGTCTTGATTCCATAATTTCTTAAAGGTTTATTAGACTGTTCCTCTTTACCTCACTTAGTAAGATAATTTGCTCAAAAATTTTGAGACTTTATTTTTTCTAATGTAAGCATCCAAGGGGATGCATTTTCTCTTATTTTCATTACAAAAAATTACAAAAGGTGGCTAACATGTAGAGAATATTTGTAAATATTTCATAAAATTTTGCAATGAATATCTTATAAATAAAGGCACATTTAGCTATAATGTCTCTAAGGTGATGTTAGGGGCAACTTGGGACACCCTCTATATCCTTTTGAATAATATTTTGCTTTTAGTTTTAAAAAAGACAAGTATGTGAAAATTTCCCACTGCAATTTCTCCTAATATTTCTATCAGTTTTTATAGTAAGTATTATAAGGCCATATTATTATGTCTACTTGAGTAAATGGAATATTTTCTTATTATGTAGCAACTGTGTTTGCTTCTAGTATTGTGTTTGGCTTTAAACTTCACTTTTTGTGCTACTGGTATAATTTTACCCCCCTTTTGGTTAATATTTGCATATTTGCTTGGCATATTATTGTGAATTTTCTATTTGTCCTGTTTCTTCTTTCTTTTTACATTTTTGGGATTGTGTTTTATTTTCTTTTTTCTTACTCTGTATATTCTTTCTTTACTATTTTGACTTTGTGTACTGTATGTATATTGTTTCAGTAGTTATGCTAATAATTTGAATGGACATATGTATCATACTTAGTCAAAGATTAATAAACATTGTTTCTGTCATGCTAGATAATATCAGGGTTCTAGATCATTCTCAGGGTTCTAGATCATTCTAATGCTCTTGATACCTGCCCACAACCACACATGTGTCTAGAATCCATTAAATCTAGGATTTTAATTTTGTATTATGTTTTACTCCTAAGAAATGTTAAAAGGATGTAGAATTTAAATATTCTTCTTTCTTTTCAATGGATTTTCAACAATTGAAATACGAATAGTGATCTTTCAGTGGGAATGAGAAGAAATCCATCCTGATTTCCCCAATGGTAACATGCAACTCCAGGGGAAAACAGTGTTCCTCTGTTCAATTTCTAATTTGTAGAGTCACTTGTTTTCCCCATTTGCTTCTCCCTATTATCCCTTATCCATGTCTGTACTGTCTCTTCTGGTGAACTCTCTTTATTCTATTCACTTTTCATGGTACAGCTTTGTGTAAAAGGATTTTGAGTGGTTTTCTATAAAGTAAATTAGATTTCTGGAGATCTGACACTTGTTTCAAAGTGCTCGTTACACAACACAGATGCAGCTTCTATCACAAGAATGATGATGATAATAATTTCACTTTTTGTGTTCTTTTCCTTCTGAAGTGCTCCAACAAGCTAATTATTTCAGGTTAGTTGACATATCTAGGTCTCCTTAATGGAAGGAAATGTAAGTATGAAGTTGAAATGCATACTTAAACAAAGACTTGATTCCCAACTTACTGCTCCCCCCAAGTTTGCTAGCATTTACTATTGATGCCAGTTTTCATTTACATCTAGTATAGCCTGTCTTTCCATTATATGGGCCCTCCTTGCTCATGAATTCTCCCTCCAAATGCTTCTATAAAAAAAAAAACCACAATTTGAGAAATGATGCTATATATCAAAGATTTTCACCCACATAAGCAAACCAAGTATTTGTCCAGCTGCCACCATTGATACTTCTAAATGTCAGTCAAGACACGTGAAAGCAAAGTAGATGGCATTTTCCTGGAACTCATAATGATACGTTAAAGCATATTATTGATATCTACCAGGGATTTACATACAAAGAAGAAAAGTGCTTAGAAAAGCAAGCTGTGCTTCTGATCCAGCTTTTGAAGTTAATACTGTATACAAAATAAGGAGATGGAGGCCCCCCAAAATATCTTTGGAGAATTACTTTAGAATTTGTGAATTTTTAAAAAGACATAATGTGCAGGTTCTGATATTAAGTTATAACTCAAGAGATTATTGTTTGATCTGGTTTGAAAGTAGGATCTATAATTGGGAGAGATCTGAATACCATCCCCATCACTTTTTCTTCTTCTTTTTCACCTTCTACTTAATACTTTAAAAAATTCCCCTCACCAAAACAATTGGGTTGATTGAGTTTGGTTACTGAAAGAGCAGAGCAACATGCCACATGCATTCAGGACCCGGTCAGTATGTGTATGGCCAGTGGTGTGGCTAGAAAGCCATATGCACTTTTAGAAACCTTTGGCATCATTGGAGATTAATAATAGCAAATATTTAGATGGAGCTTACTGTGTGTGAGGCACTATGTTAGGTATTGTATATATGTTAATTTATTCTATACTTAGCACAAGTCTGTAATGCTGATGTAGAAATCAAGTTGCAAAGAAATCATGTTACTTGCCTGTCGTTATTGAATAGCAGATCCAGGATTTGGACCAGGTAGTATGGCTCCCAAAGTTCAGTCTCTTACCCTTTGTTTACAAAGTCCTTATACCGTCTAAGGATTTTTTCAGTTATTTATGGATGGCACCATAGTACGTCCCTTTCTGAGAATTTGGCAGTACCCAAAGTTCGGTTACCCCAAATCAGGCTCTCATTACTCCATTCCATACCCAAGTGTCTTCTCTTGCCCACATCCACCCTTTTAGTCTCTGAATTCTCTGGGCACTCTCTATATTCAGTTAATATTGGTGGAATGGAATCTATTTGACTACTCCCTATGTTTTTGGACATGTTTTGCTTCTTAGAGTGTAGGCATTTGGAAACTAGAGATTATGTCTTATGTTTTTATATTGTCACCAATTCCCAGCACAGTCCTACTGCTAAGGAAGTATTTATAAGTAATATAGATAGATAAATGGGAGAATGGTAATGGAGATCATGAATAGAGAGCTTGTTTGAATGCCTAGGAGAACATTGGATAGACAAGAGAAAAAGAACAAAAATGTAAAACTACTAGCCTCCCAGTGGTATTCCAGAGCAGAAGAGTGGTAGGATGAGCTTACTTGAGAGAAAATTCTAATTGAGGGAGAGATGATGATAGACTTGGGTCTTCCTCTGTGATTATATTTTCTTTTATGTATACACTATACCTATATATATACTCATCCCTGCAATAAAGACTTTTTTTTCCTATGCTCAGAAAGACCAACCTGTCAATATATTACTGTCATGAAGAATCATCCTAAAGATGAGTAGAAGGATCCATAAAGGAATGACTCTAATTCTAAGGTCAAAGTTACAGGGAAAACCCAAAACTCTTTGAAATGGAAGCCAGGTTAGGTAATTTGTTGAGCATACCCTCACCCTCTTTGTTCCTAGAGAATTCCTCTAGAGCGCCTGAAGTTATGTAGCCTGGAGAGTGTCCAGGATTAGCAGACAGAAGAAGTCATTACTTTATATTAGTATTTTTCTCCCTGTACTAAGTTAGCTCCAGAAACTTAGCTAAGAAAGATTAAAAATTTGAAAGTATCTAAAAGGTCCAAGTCACACTTAGAGGAATGATGAAAACTTGTGGCCAAAGAAAACTATGAAATTTTGCAGAGATTTGAGTTTGATGCATATTACTCTGCCATTGATTTTTAATAGTATACTTAAATAAACCCATTGAATGAAACATCTGTTTTATGTTGTAAATCTAATATTCTGCTGTGAGTCACATTTGCAGGCAGTATTGAAGAATTGGCTTTTTCTCTGATAATGTTGTGTATTTCTTTCTCTCTCACCAGACTTTCTGTTTAATTTTACTGTTTTGCTCTCTAAACTGTTTGTGAAGTAAGCAATTTTAATCAAGCCTCCCTCCCACCCAATCTTCTGGAAGACTGGTGTTCCAAGATAACCACAATTAATTCACTAATTTCCTTCATAGTCTAATTAGCAGCTGTTAGCAGACTAATCTGAAATTACCTGGAAAGAGTTTATAGAATAGTTTTTATAAACATAAACTTTCAGTCAAGTGAAATTGTGCTTTGAATTATTTTTAAATTATATATAATGTAAAGATTCTATTACAATTAATTGCAACACCTACAAAGTTGCTTATAATTGCTCAAGATCTAATCTGAGGTTGTTTTCTGCATAAGACTTTTCATTAAAATAGTTGCCTAAAACTAGCTTACCACAGCCTTAGTCAGTGACCATGTATATTCTTGCCCGTTTGGCAGATATATGTCGATTGTATTTGGATGCCTCAGGCTATCATTGCTCTATGACTTGGGCTTTAAAGTCATTCAAATAATTCCCTTTTTTGTCTCCATAGACACTGCACACTTTTCTGATTCCACGTTGTTTGCTAGATAGATTTTTAAAGAGAATTCATGCACTAATCCTCTGGGTATTGTGGTCCAGTTTTTCTCATTGGCATTTTGGTGGATGCAGCCGTCTCTTGGGAGTTTGTTAACATGAAAGTATGATGTTAGCCCCTTAGAAAGTGATGAACTCTTGCTACACTGGTGAAATAGTATCTTCAGACTTAAAAATGGAACTGTACTGAGGAAACACCTCTCCTAAAGGGCCAGCTCATCTCCTCAGGTGGCATCTTCTCCTCATGGTTTGTTGGTGCTGCATGGGTATGATTTGCTGACCGTATGACCCAGGAGGATTGGTTCCCTCAACACACCTGGGGAGTCTTCATTGGTTATCTCTTCCTAATGAGCCAGATAAAGGAACAGAGACAATCTTCTTGTTTGGCACCTCTTTTCTTGAGAAGAACAGAGTAGAGCTCAGTCCGAGCCCAGCTTCATGGAATAATTCCACCATCCTATATATGGCTTAACTTTTTCTGCTTGTTCTTTCCATTCTTACTTTCAGAGATGAGCAATATACGGCATTTGCCTACATTTTACCCTCAAGTATATGTTAGGTGTTACCTGAATAGTACATGTATCATCATGAAGGAGGCATGTGAATTACCTCTAATAATTTTTTATATGCAGAAGGACATATATGTAATTATCACTTTAGGAAATACTTAACACTCACTCATTAGTCATTCACCATGCCTAAATATAGATCCTGTCTTCATGAAGTCTTAAAAACAAATTTCTTTCTATTTCTAACAATACTTGCATAGACCAGCTTCCCATGGCTAGTGGACAATTGACTGTTGCACTTAGTCATAATATTATTTTTTAAATGCCTCTGTACTACATGGGTACTGTCATAGGAGCTTGCCCTGGGAGCCAGGAGATACAGGCCAATAATAAATATTAATGTGAAGGTCACCTACCTGGACCTCAGCTTTTTAAACATAAAATAATGGGGATAGTTCCTGTTTTAGAAGTCTTTGCTGCACTAAAAATAAAACACTTTGTCAATATTCTCGTTCTCCAGCTCCATCTCAGTGGCTTCAATGGCTCCCCACTTTTCACAGAAGAAACTTCAGCCTCCTAGGCCTTATTGTAGGCAAGTCTAATTCAAAACACTTTCCTTCTCTCGGATATAATGTTACTGATGGTTTAGCCCCATGGTTAAATGGGTAGCTTCTCTTTGGTCCTGCTGCTTGTTCTTCCCACCCTGTTTCTTGTGTGCTCATTTAAGTCTTACTCTTCCTTCAACATCTGGACTAGGCTTGTAGCTATAACACCCTCCCTGATAATCATTCAATGTCTCAGTGATTTTTGTCCTCCTCAAGTTCCCATCCAGCCTGTTTATGTGTTCTTGGAAACCTTGTGTTCTGCAACCTTGTGCACTAAAAGTATCAGAACTTATGGGGAAAATGAGTCTTGGGCAGATCACTCAAAACCTATGTAATTTGTAAGAAGAGCACTAACAAAAACAACAATAATCCTGATATGATTTAAGTATAGTTTCAATAGATCTGTACAATTCCTAATAAATAAGAAAATACTATAGTAAATGCAGTACTTTACCTTTAACAAAAAGGTACTTTGGTGATAGGGACAGAAGAAGAGATGTTTGGCAAAGTGGAACCTTCTGAGTAAGGGAGAAAAATACGTATAAAGATTGGGGAGAAACTACAATGAGCTCTTCCAAGACAGAGTACCTGACCAAATGACCAGACTGAGTCAAGAGGAAGGGTATGGGGCACATGTGCACTGGTTTGCTGTATTTAGCTATATAAGTGTTCTTTGAGTCCAGCTGCTAGTACTTGGTCATGCAAATTATCAAAAGGCTAAAATAAATTATATGCAAACCAATTCAACTTCCGTGTTTGCTGATATCATTCTTCCATTCACCAATCCCATAGAATGCAATTTACATTTGTTCCAAAACACATTATTCTCTCCTATTCCTTTAGGTATTTTATTTTAGTAATAATGAAAAAGAGCCCAGGCATATGAAAGATTTCACTGGGGCTTGGTTGGCTAATTCGTCATCTTTACACATACTGCTCAGCTTGCTAATTTGCCCTCTTTACAAACTATTTCCCCAAACAATTACTTTCAGGGTAGAAATTTCTTCTATACTCTTGTAAGTTTCAGACAGGACTGTGATGGAAACCTGTCTAGATTCCCAGATGTGCTGTGTTTTGACCTGGCAGGTGCTCCGTATGTTCTTAATGAATGATTGTCCCCTCAAATACACTCAGCTATACTTAGAAGCAAATATTTAAACCTTATTTCTCTAACTAATGATAGTCTTGAAAACATTATTGTAAATATTTCTCTTACCAATCATGGATAAAATTAGGGAAGTACCTTAAGGTTTGCATTCAGGAAATTATGGAAAGAAAAAACTACACACTGATCTGTATGCTGTGTCTTATTGAGCTTGTTATTACTCTAGTTGGAAATGAAGTGTGGCTGCCAGGGGAACCAGCCTATGCTATGACAGCCATTCTGCCATTGTGGACCCATGGAAGAAACAAAAAAGCCCAGACGATTCCAAGGATTTCCACAGTTCTACCCTAAGAAAATTGAAAGTGCTGATTCCAAGGGAATGGAGTAGCAACTGTTTAGAGTAGAGAGTGAATCTGCCCAGAGGGTCAGCCTGCTGCCAGGGTCCAGCGGGCACACGGTGCTGGTGTGGATAGCTCATCAATGAGCACGTGTGGAGAGCCACCATCACTGTACACGTGGGGGAAAGCCTGCTGCAAAGTCCTTGTGTTGCCAGTGAGTAGGTTACAAAATCCTTTACTCGGAAAAGAACCAAAATAAGAAAATATGCTGCTCTCCATTTTCTCACAGAATGCTGCCAACGTAGTCCCCAAAGGTCTTTCATGAGCTGTGTGACTCATGACTTTCTACGTTGAGAAAAACAGGACATACTCTTTAAAGTTCTGGAGAATTTTTTTGTGTGTGTGTTTCTCATAAGCCATTTAGCCAAAGAGAACTTGGCATCAGGGTGGGTGAAGCTACTAGCTTTTCCCTGAGGTAAAGGGATATGGGTGAAGGCAGCAGATGAAAGTAATTGTGTGAGGTATAGCCCATTCCTGAGGCACCACTGATGAGCAGAAACACTAATGACAGGTGACTTTTTTTTTTTTTTTAAAAAAACAGTGAGTCTCATGCAAAAAGGGGCAGTTAAAAAGAGGTATATGTATAGGAATACATTGGGTTATGGAGCATGGAAACTCTGGGTTCCAAATAGTTACTTGGTTTCTCTGTAGCAATGAGCTACCTGCAGCCAACATCTTTTATCTTCTAGATGTGACTAAAAAGTTGACACTAATTATAACAAATGACGAATACTCTGAAATCTGGAGTCCAAGGCTGAGCGCTTGATGTCCTAGCAGTTATTGCTATTCGCTGGTTCTCAGATGAATTAATTTAAAATTTATTTACTCTGTGGACATTTTTCCTTTTTTAAAAATATTAAGTAAATGACCTCTTTTATTACAATTATTTTTCCTGTGCTTTATAAATTCCAGAAGCATTATCTCTTTCAATTAGAATAAATGAAATGAGTCAGTGTAGCTTCTGTTCCAAGTGTTTACTGCTGTTTTGTGGCAGTATAGAAACATAGTTTTAAAAATAAACAATATTCCGAATAAGGCAGAACTGAGTTTGAATGGTGGTTGGGGAGGATAACAATGTCTTCCCTAAAGATTTGGGGGAAAATTGAATTTTTCAGGAACTCTGTTTAGTCAGAATCCCTTGGGGTGACTAAAGTACACACATCCAGGCCCTACTCTCAAAGATGTCAACAATTAGTCTGTAACAGACCTGGGCAGCTGCATTTCTAAAAGCTCTTGAGCTTCTGCGGTGCGGCCAGCTCTGGGAACAGTTTGGTTTAGACGACACAGGTGAGGTAATGTGTTAAAAGTACAGGGCCTGCTACAAGTAGTAGTTGTTCAATTAGTGGTAGTGGTGGTGATGATGATGGAGGTGAAGAGCTTCCCTGGGCCACCCTGGCTATACATATGTTGAATAGTTCTTGAAATTTCACTTGCATCCTCTAATCATTAGTGGCTCTTTTTGAGGGAGAGAGCAAAAAGTGTGTTCAGTTAAATTTGCACCTCGGAACAGATCACATTCTGATTTCAGGAATGGTAGCGTGTGGGAAAAGAGTTTTGGGAAATGAGAAAATAGTCTGTCACTTTCCTCAGCCATTCAAGTTTGAAGGATCCTCACCCAACAAAATTAGCCTCATTTATGATGGGAGTCTTCAGAAAAGTATGTCTGGTTAAACACAACATAATGAAGTCACCAGATTCAGGGAAAAATAAATAGACTTCCTCTCCCTCTGTATTTCAATGAAGTCCAAATCAGTATTATCCATTTTCAATATGGGATTTTTTTTTTTTTTTTTTTTTTTTTGTGGAGACAGAGTCTCACTTTGTTACCCTCAGTAGAGTACCATGCTGTCAGAGCTCACAACAACCTTAGCCTCTTGGGCTCAAGTGATTTTCTTCCCTCAGCCTCCCAAGTAGCTGGGATTACAGACACCTGCCACAACCCCTGGCTAGTTTTTAGAGATGGGGTTGTGCTCTTGCTCAGGCTGGTCAAATGTGGCATATTGCTGATTTATCTGCTTACACATCATCAACATGCTCTTCATAAACTTAAACCGAGAAAGCTAGTAGGTTTGTGGGTGCAAGGTGTTAAAAATACTTAGAAATAAAACAAGCAGACTAAACTGCTGAGTCGGAAGTGTTCTTAAAGTATAGCTTGATAAAGAATATTACATATTAGATAGAGACTGAATTACATATTACCTTACCAGATACAAAAAGTTCATTTATGTGATAAGAAAAAAATTAATTGCATTTCAAATCTTGAAAGGTCACATAATTTAGTCATATCTTTTGATATAAAGTTATTCTCTCTCTCTGTCTTGAAAATAATTGTGATCTCAACAGGATGTTAAATTACTCAGAACTTAACATAGTATCTGTGAAAGGTATCATTTTATGAAATGAATTTTAATTAATCACTTGATTTTTTTTTGTTGTTGTTTCTTGGGCCAATCCCCTTTTACATTTGTTCTTGTGTTTTTCATTTTACAATATTAGCCCCTGGACTTTCTCTTTCTGAACTTGACAGACAAAGCCAGCTGTCTCTTTCACAGTAGATAACTGGTTAAGGTTATCTACTCTGTCTCCGATAGCACGAAGAATCTCCCAGTTCACTGGCGGCTGCAGATTTGGGGCTTATGATGTAGAAAAGCTCTCAGCCAGGGTGTGAGGTAGGAGAGGATGGAGAAGCAAAACCCATATCTACCCTTCTGTGCAGCTCCAAGTTTCTTGGGGCTTGACCTCCCCTGGTAATCTTGCTCCTTCTTGTTTAGCTCTGTAACTTGTTCCTGGGGAATCTCCTGTAGGTTCGTTCCAGCACGTTTCCTTCAGAATTACACAAGAGCTATGTTTTTTATTTTTATTTTATCCATATATTTTTATTTTTTATTAAATCATAGCTGTATACATTAAAACTATCATGGGGTACAGTGTGTTGTAGAATTCTATATACAATTTGAAATACTTTCATCCATCTGGTTAACATAGCCTTCATGTTATGTTTTTATTTTTATCTAAAATTTTTCCTTCCTTCTGAGATGATCTGATGACTGATGTCTCTAGTCAACTATCTTCCAACGTTCCCTCTCTTTTTGTTTGTTTGGGAGTTTTTCTCCTTCACTTTTGAAATGGGATTTTTTTAGGATAGAGAATTCTAGGTTGGTGAATTTTTCTAGCAATCTTTTAAACATTGCATTTTACTCTCTTTTTGCTTGCATGCTGCTGTAGTTCATTTGAGCTACCATAACAGATTACTATAGACTGGTGTCTTTAAATAGCAGATATCTATTTATCACAGTTTTGAAAACTGTAAAGTCTAAGATCCAGACACCAACAGATTTGGAGTTGGGCAAAGGTCCACTTCCTTGTAGGTAGCTGTCTTCTCACTATAACCTTACATGGCAGAACAGGTGAGGGATCTTTCTGGGTCTTTTTTATAAGGGTGCAATTCACATTCATGAGGGCTATACCTTCATGATCTAATCCTCTTTCAAAGGCTCCCCTTCTAATTTGGGGCTTAGGATTTCAGCATATGAATTTTGGGAGATCATAAGCATTTAGCCCATTATACATGCTATCTGAGAAGTTGAATGTAATTTTTATCTTTGCTCTTATATAGGGAAAGCAATTTTCTGCTCCGGCTTCATTTCAAAAGGTAGGCAAAAGACATGAAGTTTTTTTTTTTTTTTTTTGCAAAAGAAGACAGACATATGGCCAAGAGACAAATGAAAACATGTTCAATACTGGTAATTATCAGGGAAATGCAAATTAAAACCACAGTGAGATATCTTATTAATCACAGTTACTTCAAGTTTTTGGTCTAACAGTTCCAAAATCTGCTTCATATTTGAGTTTAGTTTAGGTGGCTTCTCTGCTTCCTTAAGCTGTGTTTTTTGTCTTTTAGTATGCTTTAACTGGACACAATTAAAGTTCCTTACTCAAAGGAACTCCAGTAACTAGGCTGCTAGTGATGTGGGGTTAAGGTGTGGGGTGAGGGAAAGCTTTCTCTAAACCTGTGGTTAGGTCTCAGATTTTTAGCAAGCCTGTGCTGTGAACTTCCCCAGTACTTTTAAGTTTCCCCACCTTGGCGGGGGGCGGGGGGGCGGGCGGCAAGGTAACTAGAATAGGCTAGAGTTGGGTCAGCCAGGTTCTGATAAAACTCTAATGGGTTAGACTTTGGTACCGTAGTTTCTCTTGAAAGCAGGCCTTGCTAAGAACAGAATGCTATGCTGTCATTCAGAATAGTTCCTTTCCTCCTCTTGGTGCTGGAGCATGAGGGGATTTCCCTTTGATATTTTTTTGGGAGAACTTGGTTGGGTTCCTGGTGGTAAAATTTCTCAAAATTGTGGTGTCTTCCCAATGTCCAGGCCTCCTGGAGTTTTTATCTCCCAGACTTGTCCATTCTGAGCTTCTGGCTCAGTTTTTCAGTCATAGTAAAAGGTTTTGTTGTAACCCAGCCCTCTTTCCCCTGCCCACTCCTGTTCCCCAGCCCTCACCTGTTCTCCCCACCCTCTCCAGCCCATTTCCCTCCTCCTCCCTTCTCCCCCCAGAGTCGACTCCAGGAACAAGACAAGTCCCTCCTCCCCCCAGGGTGGTCGAGAACACATTCCCAGGCCCCTTTCTTCCTCCTAGAGTTGCCAAGAACAAGCTTCAGGTACAAGGAAAAAAGTCCCAAGTTTCACAAAACCCCCAAGTTCTCAGTAGATGAACAATGGTGGAAAACTCACTGAGACTTGATTAATTACTATTGTATAACCATA
>CAUYQV010134379.1:0-14960 GCA_963574575.1 Galagoides demidoff | reverse complement strand
CTAGAATATAAATGTTTTGATTCAATGACTAAGCAAATGACATGAATATTTATGTTAACCAGCTTGATGAAAGTATTTCAAATTGTATATGAAAACAGTACAATGTACCCCATGTTTGCATTAATGTATACAGCTATCAATTAATAAAAAAAATCATAAAAATTATAGCACTGTGTCTTTTAGACTTCTGAAGCTAAACTATCCAGGTTTTACACATATTTTCCAAATTGCTTTCTCAATATTGCAAATTAGTTACCTATATTTTCAGGCACAGGGATTACAAATATTATAGTTTCAAACTTACATTTAATGAATTCATTATACTTTAAATATATGTTTCTTATTTGGGGAAAAATTTTTGCTAATATTTAAAAATACCACAAAGATACTACATCTCTATTTAGGTATAATCATATTGGTTACCATTTCATGGAATATTCTGTGACTTCACTGGCTAAATAATAAGAGTGTGTTAGGTCTAGATGTGCAGGTTCTAGGCCACACCCTGGAAAAGTGGTGGGACATTTCCCTTGAAGAAAATGTTTTCTACGTGGTGAAAAAAATTCTGATGTCCAAAGAGAAGGACTTGTTCAAAGGGACTGGGTCTAGGGCAGTTAAGCAGACTGAAATATCAAGGGCACAGGCCTGGAGACTAGAAGGAGCAGAAGCTGATCAGTGGAGTCCCCTAACAGCAGAGTGCCAAGGACTCCCCGTTTCCCATCCCACATGTAAGGAGCTTAGATGCTGACACTGTGACTTCATAACAACAACAACAACAAAAATGAAAAATCCACAGGTCTTACTAGGCTTGTCAGTAAGTGAGGTCACAGTGTTGTTGTTTGAGAACAAACCATTACCCCCCAAACTGGGAAGACAGACAGCCAAGCACAGAGAATCCCAGCTTGCTAAAGCAGAAACCCTCAAGCAGAATCCTCTGTGGGAACCAGTGCCAGGATAGGAAAACCAAAGCTGTAATTGAACAATTGCTGGAGGCTTAGTGTAGACAGGCCTGGGAGTTAAAAACTCTGGGGGTGTGGGGAGGACGTCATAGGAGGACCCTCAAGTTTTTTTGAGTTTTACCTCCAGGATCCCTACCAAGTCCTCACAGTGAATATCAGAGAAAAATCCCATCGTGCTTCTGGCGGGGGAGGGAAAAATAACCATTTTCAAATACACCAGCACATTCTTTTCTTCTTAAGGAGGTCAGCTCTCGGGAGAAACTATTTAAAGAGCCTAACCTACCTTAGACAAGGGAAATCCAACTCCAGCCACCTCTAACCACCTTGTCCTACCGAAGGAGGGACAAGAGTTTGGGAGGGTGTTGGGAATCAGATGAAGAAGTACCAGTGATTCATAGTTCAGGGACACAGGCTCACTGAAAAACTGAGACCTGACCATGGGACTGCAGATTACTGCCCCATCCTCACACCTCACCTCTGCACCACAAAAGACAATTTGCTGCAATTTTTTTCATCCACTGCATCATGTCCTCCTTTCAACACAAAATTACAAGGCATGGTGAAAGGCAAAAATGCAGTTTGAAAAGACTGTGAACAAGTATGAGAAATAGAGTCAGAGGCAGCAGGAATGTTGGAATTACTAGAAGACCAGAAATTTTTAAAACTATGACTAATATGCTAAGGGTCTAATGGAAAAAATAGAAAACATGCAAGAACAGACAGGTAATACGAGCTGGAAAGTCTAATAAAGAATCAAAAATAAGTGTTAAACATCCAAAAGGCCATAACAGTCATGAAGAATGCTGGTGATGGGTTCATTAGTAGATTGGATGCAGCCAAGGAAATATTCTCTGAAACTGAGAATATCACAGAAGAAACTTCCAAAACTGAAAAACAAAAATAAAAGAAGAAAAGAGACTATGTATCCAAGAACTGTGGGACAACTCTGGAGGTGTGACATACACAGAATGGATATACTCAAAGGGGAAGAAGAGAAAGAATGGATACAATATTTTGCCAGGTTCAAGTTTGGCATCCCTGGCCCTTGGTTCTCAGAGATGAAGAATGGGTTCAGGTACCAAGTCGATGATGGGTCAAATACGGACATACACAGGCAATTCACACAAGCACCGTTTATTACAAAGTGAAAGGAAGTCTTACAGAGTGGAAAGTACATCCCAGAGAAGGACGGGTCTGCACCACAAGCGGGAACGACCATGAACAAGCAAGTTTCCCTTTTTATGTTGGTTCCCTAACCTCGTGTTATGGGTATGTAATATTCATGATCTTTCTGAGAAAGGGGTGGAAAGTTCTTGGAATTGGGGTCCTGCCTCTTTTGTTACCTTATAAGATAACTTTCAAGGGTTGTCATGCTATTTGTAAACTCTCACGGCCTGAGTGGTGTGATTTTTACTATGTTAATGAGGAAAGTTTACTTTAAGTCCTGACCCAGTTAGTGCTATACGTGTTCCCTGCCATGGAAAGTCTCTTAATCCCAAGTTCCTTCTGGTCCATTTCTCTCTCTATTCTTATTGGCACTGATTCTTGCTGTCAACAACCCCTTATCTCTCGGCCCTGTCCTGTGGCCTGCATGTGGTTAAGCTCCCTGCCACCTGCATGTCCTTAACCCTACCTAACAATTTGAAGCAATAATGACCGACTTTCCCCTAAATTAATGTCAGACATCCTACCACAGATCCAGGAAGATCAGGAAACACCAAACAAAATTAATGAAAAAAAAAAACCCTATACATAGGCATATCATTTTCAAAACTCAGAAAATCAAAACTAAAGAGAACATTTTAAAAGAACAGAAAGGCCAGGGTTGATGGACTCTAGGAGCACTGATTTCTCTTTTACAACTCTAAGTTTTCATTTTCCATTATATAATTCTATTATGGAATCCTCAGGTCTTCAGGGAAATCTTAAAATGTCACTTCTTAGCATTGTATTTAGTGGATTTAAGGAAGAGGCAAAATCAGGATTCCTTAGGAAGAAAGAAACAGATAATGAAAATTTCATAAGAAACTAACTGTATGTGCCTTAGAAATTGAACCACAGGAATAACCAAGAAAAAAAAATGTTTCTCCTGATGCTATCTATAAATATTGCTTTGAATTTCAAGTTTTGACAGTCCCCATTGAATTTTTCAAATTATGGTCATAATAAGCCAAGCTCCCAAATGGATATGTTATCAGCTATGTAAAATCAGGGACATAATTTCAGAAAGAGAGATAAGTATGGCAATTGGTTATACTCACATTGATAAAACAATGCAACTAATAGAAAATATACTCCTCTTTTTATTTCATAATTGTGCAAATGAATAATAAATGAGCCTGAAAGGGTACTTATGGCCATTTTAAATTTATTATAAACTGAAAATGTTTGTTACTTATAAATTTATAAAGTTTTTACTTCCTCTTATTTACTTATTTTTTTTGGGGGGGGGGAGGGCAGGTTCTCATTTTGTTACCCAGACTAGAATGCAGTGGTGTCATCAGAGCCCCTTACAACCTCCAACTCCTGGGCTTAAGTAGTCCTCCTGCTTTCTTTCTTTTCCCTCCCTCCCTCCCTCCCTTCCTTCCTTCTTTCCTACCTTCCTTCCTTCCTTCCTTTTATTTTTTTTTTGAGACAAGATCTTGCTATATTGCTTGGACTAGTCTTAGATCTTGGCCTTAAGACATCCTTCTGCCTCAGCCTCCCAAAGTTCTAGGATTATAGGCCACTGTGACCCACTGTGCTTGGTATTATTACATATTTTGAAATTTTTAAAACGAAAACATCGTTTACATCAGGGTTCTTTGGGGGGAGGGGCTCTAAAAAATCAATGAAAAAATATATCTCTAAAATATGACTCACTGAAATGGATTTGAATTTTTTTTTTCTGTTTTTGAGACAGTCTCATTTGGTTGCCCTGGGTAGAGTGCCATGACCTCACAGCTCACAACAGCCTCAAACTCTTGGGCTCAAGTGATCCTCTTGTCTCAGCCCCAAGAAGCTGGGACCATAGGTGCCCATCACATTGCCCAGATATTTTTAGAGATACAGTCTGACTCTTGCTCAGGCTGGTTTCCAACTCCTGAGCTCAGGTCAGCCACTCATCCCAGCCTCCCAGAGTGCTGGGATTATAGGCATGAACCACCACACCCAGCTGATTTAAAGTTTTAAAAGTTATCAGCTGTTAGAATTCTGAACATATAAGCAACTACATTAGCTTAGTTACTCTTTAACTTAGAGGAATTGTGGAAATTAAAATTTTAAGTCAGCTCAATGTAGTTACATTTCAAAAGATAATCAGTGCTTTCAACTCTTTTATCTTTCTTAGTCCTGTCATATAAATATATGTTATCAAAAAAAGTCCTGGAGTTAAAAGTTTCAGATGAATACATGTTCACAGACTGTGAACTCAAATATGCAAATCATGTCAGTTCAACTCTCCATAATTGTGCTTACTTTCTAGCTCGAACCTCTATTCTACCTGATGACAGCAGCTTACTCTTTGTAAACCCAGAGTGAAAAAATAATTCAGGGTTTTCTCAGTTAAAATGACACTTTTTCTGAGTCAATTTATGTTTCCCTTTCAGCCCCTATGGTTATGTACAACTGATCCCCAACCCCCCAGAAGTGGACCAGTATTGATCCATGGCCACACAGCATCACCTCCTGAGCTTCACCTCCTGTCCCAGTCCTCCCTCCAACCCCCATCTGTGAAACCATCTTCCATGAAACCGGTCCCTGTGCCAAAAAGATCAGGAACCACTGATGTACAACTTTTGGGAAGAATCACACAGTGATTCAGATGCTCTCCAAACCTACTACGGTTGCAAGGGAGTCACAATGGGCTGTCTCCATCCTTTTCTGACCAGTCAGGAGGAGCTTAAGCCCCATGATTTAGGTTAAGCCTTTTAGAATGACTCCATGACTCCTTCCGATATTTGAGTAAGTGATTCTTGGTCTTATTCCTTAATACAGCAAGCTGCTTATGGGTTGGGAAGCTGAGAATTATGGCGGATAAGTATTAGCCCTCAGGGCACTGTGGACTGTTCCACAGTAACCAAAAGGTGCACTGTATACTCATAGGTTGGTGGTGGCACAGATTCAGCGAATGGTTCATTTTCTCAGAAAACTCTGAGCCCTTCTTAGATATTCACTAGCGTCCAGGTTCCCTCTTGCTCAGGACTTACCCCGAAGTCCCTTCTCTATGGAATCTTTATCTTCCTGAGGTCAGAGGGAGGAGGAACTACTCTGACAACATCATGCCCTTCCCTCATGTAGATTTTTCTGGAGAAAAACTCTTGGCCATAAATCCTCTACATCCATGGATTTTCAGACCAAAAAGGAATGGCATTAAGATTCAACAGTTGCCTGTCCAAGTTTTGTCACTGCCATGAATTTCAACAATTAGATGATTCAAGAGTTTATTAACTCATTTATCATACTCTGGAAATGAAAAGTATATAATGTTATATTATTTCCTATTTTTATTTATTTGTTCACATTATACTATTATTTCAAACTTTTATTTTTAAACATTTTAATCTAAGAGATTCAGTTATGAAATAAATTCTTATTTAGCTTAAGAATCAGCAATTGTACAGATAATTTTCTCTGAATTGTCTGTAATTCAACTTAAATATGTTATGTACTTACTTGATAGGACAAAGGGTACTGTGGAAAGGAGGAGAAACTTCCCCCTTTGCCCCAGAAGTTTCCCTGAAAGGTCAAGTCACAACAAGGCAAATTAATAATGGAAAGCTATTTATTTACCCTGCACACAGGGAGGATCAGAGAGTGATTACCCAATGTCCCCGTGGGTTCAAGAAGTTCACATTATCCTCATTCCTTCATTTTAGTGGGAAAGATGAGGAATATAGGTAATTTTGTCAAGAGCCAATAAATGGTTTTTAGGGAGAATGAATAGATGAGGGAAAACAGACTGACTTGGAAATGCATCCTTTGGAAACTAAACTAACCTGAGAAAAAGGTATTATCTTATTTAGGTTTGAACCAACTCCGGTCACATTCTTGACCTTTCCTGAAATATATCAAGGTAACAGGGAGAAGAGAGAATGTCGGTTGTTCTTTTTGGTGGGCCTGGCTTTTTATAAAGAAAGAGAGAAATTCCCTCCCAAGACTTGTTGATCTCTAAGCACCTTTAATTCAAAATACTCTTTGTATCAAGAATCATATTTTGGTGTGAAATTTCCCAAGCAACTTCAGTAGTGTTGTGAAAATTCTTTTTGATTCAGTTTTTTTTAAAACTTTTTTCAGTGTTTAGCTTTTGTTCTTTTTTTCATGCTAATGAAGTTTCAGCTATAGAAATCAGTTTTACAACACAGCTTGACAAGTACTCTCTTGAATCCGATTCTAAGAAAATGTTCTTCTAGATAATAAAAGAAGCACCTCACTTGGTAGTGTATTATTTCTAGTGTTTTCAGGTCACCTATGCTTTTACTTCTTTAAAGGATCGGTTTCACTTTATTTCAGCCAAATTGACCTACACAGAAAAAGACTAAATCCTGCTTTTTCTACTGAATAAGACTAGGAATTAAGATTTATGTCCCATAATGCACACAAATGCAATACACTCTTTCTTGCAAGGGACAAAAACATGTAATACTTATTTACATCATCATAGAGATTAAATGACCATGGTCCATACTTTCTAGCTGAAAATCATTGCTTCTAGGAGTACTAAATGGTATAGAAACTTTACTGAACAATTCAGCAGCACCTAGGAAAATTAAAAATAAATTTACCTTAAGACCCAGCAAACTATTTCTAGGTAAATATATCAGAGAAACTTATCATGTATGTGTGTAGAAGACCTTACAAAGATGACATTGCAACATTACTTCAAAAGCAAAAATCTGATATATTCTGAGTGATTTTCAACAGAGAAATGAATAAATAAAACATCGATGCCATAGACTAGCTAAACACGAACTTGATCTATACTTATCAACATAAGTAGGGCTCAAAAACACAATGTTGAGTAGAAAAGGCAAGCTGCCATTGCAGATGAGTACTCAAAGGGTGATGTAAACCACATTAATTTTAGAAGGTACAGGAATCAAACAACGTGATAGTGGCACAAAGACAGACGTATAGACCAATGAAATAGGAGAGAGCCCAGAAATAAGCCCTCATGTGGTCAAGTGACTTGATAAAGATGCTGAGGCCATTTGGTGGGGAAAGGATTGTCTTTCCAACAAATGATTCTGGGAAAACTGGATATCTACCCTCAACAAATTAAAATTAAAAATTGAAATGTGTTGCTGCCAGCATGTACAAAAGTTAACTCAAAGTGGATTAAAGACCTAAAACTATAAAACTCTTACAAAAAAATACAGAGAAAAATCTTCATAACTTTGGATTTGTCTATGATTTCTTAGATTTGACACCCCAAAGAGTTGAAAGTGGGCTCTCTATGGGGTATTTACACACCCATATTCATGGTAGCATTATTCACAATAGCTAAACTGGGACTAGCAACCCAACTGTCCATGGACAGATGAATCAATAAGCAATGTGTGGTGTATATACTCACAATGGAACATTATTCAGCCTTAGAAAGGAAAGAAATTCTGATGCGTGCTACAACATGAATGAAAGTTAAGTGAAATAAGCCCATCACAAAAAGATAAATACTGTATGATTCTGCTTATAGGAAGTGCTTAGAGTAGCCAAAATCTTAGAGACACAAAGTCAAATGGTGGTTGCCAGGAGCTGGAGGAAGTGGGCAAGGAGAAGTTATTGTTTAATGGGTGGTATAGAGTTTCACTTTTACAAGATGAAAGTAGTTTGGGGGATGGATGGTGGCGATGGTAACACAACATTATGAATGTATCTAATGCCATTTAACCGTACAATTAAAAATGGTTAAGCTGGTAAATTTTGTCATATGCCTTTTACCACAAGGAAATAGGGGGAAAATAACACAGAGAACTAGCACTAATGTGTTATTTGTGTGTGTATCTATCTGTACACATATAGATATAAATATTGAAAATTGATGCACATTAAATTCTTCCTCTAAAAATGTAAAATATTCTTGGTCAAAAAAATATGTATTTTAAGCACCTAGAAATCTGCCTACCACACAGAAGGAGCTTGCTAAATATTTGTTGAAAAAATGCATTTTTTAAAATATTTATTTATTTAGCAGTTTTGGGCCAGGGCTGGGTTTGAACCCACCACCTCCGGCATATGGGGCCAGTTCCCTACCCTTTTGAGCCACAGGCACCACCCTGAAAAAAATGCATTCTTGACAGTGATTGGCTGGCATAGAGTCCCAGAGGGAAATGAAACTGGAGAGGGAGAGAGAAAGAGCAAGAGAACGAGAGAGACTTAAAGTAAATGTGAAGTAAATTAAGCTTCAGTTGTTATTGGAGTGTGCATATCTTCTACAATTGTCTTTATACTTTTCTGTATTGTTAAGTTTCTAAAAATGCAATCTTGCAAACTGCAACTCCATTTTTAGAAGATATACACCTTTAAAAATTATAATAATAATAAGGAATTTTAAAGGAAATTCGGTGAGAATATCTTCGCTGTTAAATCTAAACACTAGTCTATAGTTACAGTCTCGCTGCTTCACGGGTACTCATTTTGTCTTCTCTGTTACATGGTGAACAATTCAGGGAAAAACTTCTCCTGCTTTAATTTCTGTCGAGTTTCTTCTAATCACCGAACTCAGAAGTCAGAATATTTGGTTTCTACCTTTAGTCTCACTTTTAGCGAGCTGTGTCACCTTCCAGCTACTCAATCAATATGAAACTTGGCTTCTTCATTTGAAAAGTAGAGATGTGGCAAAAGATGATCCTTAGCGTTCCTCCCGTATTAAAGATTTGATGACTATCATTTCCATTTCCTTTCGGCTCTAAAATTTGATTTCCCCACAACATTTCTATATTTATTTGGCACCTGTACTGTAGCATCAAGCCCTCTCTCTCCCCCACCAAGAATGGCTGCAATGGTCATAGGAGAGGACACAATAGATAAAAGTTTGCTCTTTTAAGGTGAATAACTTCTAGAATGTCAATCATGGTTTTTAAAAGAATTAAACCTAATGTCAGTTTTGTGCATGCATAAATGTTACATTAATGTAAACCACAAAATTTTGAGAGAAGAGGCTGTTCATCGGTTTGTATGCTGACAGGAGGCAATAGCAGCATACATATTGTTTTCTCTTTATGTTGCAACATATTAACAAGAGCGTGCACATCAACTATTTCCTCACCCACCCCTTTGAGCAATCATAGTTCAAATGTCACGTAATCCAATGCATCTTTCTCCCTCTCTCCAACATGATTCTTTTGAAGCCAGTGCAAAGTAGGCCTGTTTCTGGGTGGTTTTTAAGTTCTATTTCAACAGCCCTGCTTGAAAATCCAGTTACTATGGTGACATGTACCACTGCAAATAATCTCCTTTTCAACAACTAAAGTTATACCCTATTCAGTAAAAGTCCCATCTATGGCTTAATGGTTCAGCAAAAGGCTGACAGATCTATGGTCTTATTTCCAGCTGAGAGGTTTTTAATAAGTAGTTTGAGCTCCTGGAATCTAAAAAGACGAAACAGGTTCTGTCTAAATTTGAGCAGGCTCAATCTTCAAGGACTCTTCCTGGACAGATCAAATACTGCCTTAATTGCAATACGTGGAATCAGCATGCCTTGATTTGACTCTTCATAGGGAATGGAAATGGAAACAGACTATTTCCAGGATCTTTCAAAATGAAAATGAAAACAGACATATAGGGACTTCTCTCCCCATGTGATTTTCCAGAGAGAAACCTGCACTCAATCCAGCCCCATCTCACCCTACTGCATCTGGAAGCTGTGGTTCTAGCTTCTTAGCGTCTCCGGTAGGGGCAGTGGCAGGAGGGCAAGTTTTTTATCACTACTGAGAATCAATCCTCTTGGCATTCTGAATGACATCTCTGAATGCATTTTCCCTGAATAAACATTATTCTGCCCAAGAATTAGATTCAATAACAGCATGGGTCATGAACTGTATAGGATTATGGTTGATTCGCCACATTAATACCCTCTATGTCCTGTTTATATGACGAATTACATCCTCCATTCTGAACCCTTAAACTTAAAGTTGAACTTTTGAAAAATAAAGTATTGTATGACATAACTATGAACACTTCTAAAATATGAATACCAAGGGACAGAAATCGCCTTCTTCATAAACATTCAGAAATTAGTATATCTGCTAGTATCAGTAGTGTTTGGGGTTGAATGTCTGGATGAGACACAAATATAATTCAGAAGCTTTCTGATGAGTGGAAAACCTTTTCAAATACATTGCAACATTTATCATAATTCATCTTCGCTGGTTTTCAAGAGATTTTTCTAACACCTAGGTAAAACTGCCAAACGCTTCCACAGAGGTACTAACAAGTAAGGGAAACAAGAAAGCTGTGTCTTTATAAAGCGAACCAGTAGAAATTACCATTACAATCACAGACTCAAATTAACAGAGTCACAGTCGGTAAATAAGAACATCTGACGACATAAGCATTAACATCTTAAATTCGTATCTGCTCTGGGGTGACCACACAGCTTGAGGCCAAGTGCAACCTCTTGGCAATTCTCTCTTGGGCCCTGCTGGTGTTAAGGCTTGAATCAGCAACTATTTTTATCATTAGATGGTACTTCCACCTTGGAGACTATGGTTTTAATTGTGACCTCTATTTATAATTACTAATCAAAACGTAATTATGGACCAAATAATTATCTCCTAATAATATAATGCTATTTTTTTCACTCTGATAAAAGATTTAGTTCTTTGCTTGTGTGTGTGTGTTCATGTATGTGTGTGAGAGATCACCGACAAAGTCTCCGAAAGCCATGAGCCCTTGTATATTTAAAAACCCTTCTTTGTTTGCAAAATTGTAAATCATTCCAGATAAAAATGCTGAGCAACTCCTTACCTAAACTCAGTGGCCACTTCCCAGCTCATTTAGAGATACTTTCTTAGCATCTAAATGAAAAAAAAAATATATCCTTCTGAACACCACACTCAATTGTACAGTTTTCCATCAAATATTTGGAAAACATATTAAAAATAGATGTCTAAAAGCCTCCACTCCATTTGGTTTTTCTCTTTGCTTAGTTCCCTGCAGAGCCCGCAGGCCTAATTTTCTTTCTCCTCTTTGCTGTCTCTTGCTGTGGGCTTTGCTTCTAATGTCATAAATATCAGTGCTGTTCAATGGACTGTCCTGGAGCCCAGTCCTTCATATTTTTCCCTCCACAATCTCAACGATTCCTTGCCTCTTCAACTACAGCACTCGGACATAACTCCGTAAATCTCTGTCTCTGAGCCTATATTCTTTTCTAAGTACCAGACCTGCCAGCTAGAAATCCTTACTAAAATAATGAACCTGAACAATGGGTCCCAGTTTCTCCCTTCTTTCCCACGAATATGCTCCTCTGGACATCTTTTTACATTATAAATACCTCTTCTGGGTACTATAGCCCCAAATCTCAGAATCCTTTTTCATTCTTTTCCCTACTCAACTCCCACATCAAACAGGTTCCCTGCAGGCTATGTCTGCAGTTCCCTATTTCTTCCTTCCTGCTCTTTCCTAGTCCTGCGGTCTTAAGTAAATTCTCACGCCTTTCCACACACACTATTTCTGTAGTCATTTAACTGGTCATGGAATTCTTTACCCTAATTACCCAAGTTAACATCTTCAGACGTGACTCAGATACATAATGCATAACATCACATGAAGAGTTGAATTTTTAAGTTTTTCCACCTGTTGCAAATGTGTGTGTGCTCATCTCTCTATGTCATTTGACTATCTCAGGTTTTCATGTTATGTGATCTGATAACAGGAACTCTCCTATACTTATTACTGGTACGAATGTAAAATGGTACAACACCTTTGGAAAACTGCTTGATGGTTTCTTATAGTTAGACAAAAACCTACCATGTGCCCCAGCCATTCTATACCTGAGTATTTACCCATGAGAATTTAATTCATTTTGATAGTCACCCTGAAAGCATTCAATTAACCATTCTTTAAGCCAGTGTTTTTCCAAACACATAACAGTGTTGCATGCATTCATTTTTGTGATGTTTCACAGCTTTTTAAATCAAGCATTTTAAAGTTCTTGGAAAAAGACAGAACTCAGAAAATGCTACATTTGGGGAAAACAGATCGCATGCTCCCTAATTAGCATTGAAGAAACACACAGGACTGTAATGTTAACTTCATTATTTCCCCCAAAGCAATTGAACTTGTCTTCAGTTTTATTGGCAGACTTGATATGTTTAAGTTTACTCACTGTCTCATTGATAGGGCCAATTCCATTTACAGTAGACAAAACTAATGAACACAGGGACGGGGTGACAGGTGGGAAGTAGCAAACTGGTCTTTTTAGTCATTAAGTCTGAATAGGCTGTGTCAAGCTTATTTTCTCTGAATACCTCAGAGCCTTTTATAAATGCCATCTATTAAATCTGTTCGATATCCATGCAAGGCAGAGAGAATAACTGCATCATCATCTCCTTTTCAGGGTTAAAGAAAAATCCCCTTGACAGAGACAAAGGAAAACACTTTGTTTACGGAACAAGCTAAAGAGCAGAGAACAGCACAGATCCTCATTCCAAGACCGCGGCCTGTGCACATCTGATGTCAATGGTGACTTCAATTAGGCCAATTCTACGGGAGAAGGAGAAAGGAGCCAGTTCACCATTTAGCCAATTTTACACTTTTTTCCAAGTGTCACATATTTTTCTTTGTATCTCCAAATATGTAGCATGTAGTAGGTGTTCTATATTTGTTTTGCATTTTAACAGTTGTATTGAGGCAGACTTTACAAAGCATAAAATTCACCCACTTAAAACATACAAAAGGATTTTTGTACAGTGACACAACTATTATCATATTCAAGAGTTAGAACATTTCTACCATCCCGAAATATTCCATCACATCCATTTGTAGTCAGTTCCCATTTTCTCCCCTAGTCCCAGCCAGACACTGGTGTGACTTTTTTGTCCTTATAGTTTTTCATTTTCTAGAAATGAAACATTATTTCATACTATACATTATATAAAGCAATATATGCATCTTGTGTCTTTTTCCCACTTAGTGTGTTGTTTCGGTTCATCTATGTTTTTACGTATACTAGTAGGGTTTTCTTCTTTTTCTTATTATTTTATTTTTTATTAGACAACTAATATTTATACATAAAAATAAAAGATAATTTCAAAAAACCAATCATGCCAAATCTTATAGACAATAGAAAAAGAAGAAATACTTCAAATTCATTCTACTTCATCTGGGTATACCTGATACTAAAATTGGAAAAAATATATTATTATAGAGGGAAATTACAAACATTTCACTTATAGGTGAGGATGCAATATCCTAAACAACATAACAAGTTGAGTGAAAACTTATTGTTCAAATAATGTACTTTGGGCAAAATTAAATCCAACTTATGTGACAATTAGTCACTACTTTTTTTTTCTTTTCCTTTCCCCCACCTCTTCTCTCCTTCTCTCTCTGTCTGCTCCCCTTCCCCCACCCCTTCCATGTCATTAATTGTCCTCATATCAAAGTTAAATACATAGGATTCATGCTTCTCCATTCCTATGATGCTTCACTAAGAATAATGTGTTCCACCTCCATCCAGGTTAACACAAATGTTGCAAAATCTCCATTTTTTTAAAATGGCTGAATAGTATTCCACGGTATACATATACCACAGGCAGTCAATCCATTCCTGGGTTGAGGGGCAGTTAGCCTATTTCCACATTTTGGAGATTGTAAATTGAGCTGTGATAAACAGTCTTGTATAAGTGTCTTTATAATAAAAGGTATTTTTTTCCTCCTGGATAGATGCCCAGTAATGGGATTGCAGAATCAAATAGAAGGTCTAGCCTGAGTTCTTTGAGGTTTCTCCATACTTCTTTCCAAAAAGGTTGTATTAGTTTGCAGTCCCACCAGCAGTGTAAAAGTGTTCCTTTCTCTCCACATCTGCGCCAGGGTCTGCAGTTTTGAGATTTTGTGATCTGGGCAATTCTCGCTGGGGTTAGGTGATATCTCAGGGTGGTTTTAATTTGCATTTCTGTAATAATTAGGGATGATGAGCATTTTCTCAAACATTTGCTAGCCATTCATCTGTCTTCTTTAGAGAAGGTTCTGTTCATTTCATCTCTCTTCCTCATTGATATATGGGATTGTTGGCTTTTTTCATGTGGAATAATTTAAGTTCTCTGTAGATCCTAGTTATTAAGCTTTTGCCTGATTCAAAATATGCAAATATCCTTTCCCATTGGGTAGGTTGTCAATTTGCTTTAGTTGTTGTCTCCTTAGCTGTACAGAAACTTTTCAATATAATTAAATCCCATTTGTTTATTTTTGTTGTTGTTTCAATTGCCATGGCAGTCTTCTTCATAAAGTCTTTCCCCCGGCTGATATCTTCCAGTGTTTTTCTTATGCTTTCTTTGAGGATTTTTATCATTTCATACCTTAAATTTAAGTCCTTTATCCATCTTGAATCAATTTTTGTGAGTGGGGAGAGGTACGGGTCCAGTTTCAGTCTTTTACATGTGGATATCCAGTTCTCCCCAGCACCATTTATTGAATAGGGAGTCTTTCCCCCAGTGTACATTCTTGTTTGCTTTATCAAAGATTAGGTGGCTGTAAGTTGTTGGTTTCATTTCCTGGTTTTCTATTCGATTCCAATTATCTATGTCTCTATTTTTTGTGCCAGTACCATGCTGTCTTGACCACTATGACCTGGTAGTACAGCCTAAAGTCTGGTATGGTGAATGCCCTTGGCTTTGTTTTTATTACTAAGAACTGCCTTAGCTATATGGGGTTTTTTATGGTTCCATACAAAATGCAGAATCATTTTTTCCAAATCTTGAAAATTGGATGTTGGTATTTTAATGGGGATGGCATTAAATCAGTAGATTGCTCTGAGAAGTATAGACATTTTAATAATGTTGATTCTTCCCAGCCATGAGCATG
>CAUYQV010134377.1:0-16382 GCA_963574575.1 Galagoides demidoff | reverse complement strand
TTAAAACAATAACTGAGAAAATGACATGAAGGCTGTGTTGATCAGTTTGATGGAAGTATTTCGGATTGCATGTGAAAACCCCACACTGTACCCCAGAAGTGCATTAATGTACATAGTTACCATTCAATTAAAAAAAAATTGTTTGAATTTTAAAATATCTAAATTTTTATTTAAATTTATTCTTGAAGGATAGCTTGCTGTATATAGAATTCATGACTTATAGTTTCCACCCTCTTCTTTACAATGTCTCCTGGCTGCTGTCATTGCTAACAAAAATCAGACATTAATTTGTCTTCATTTCTTTGTTTGTAACATGTAAAGTTGATTACTATCAAAAACTTTTTTAGTATTTGACTTTCACCAGTTTGATTCTGATGTGTATAGAAGATTTATTTCTGTTTATTTTGTTTCAATTTTTTTTAGCTTCTTGGATTCATAAATTGATTTTTTTTCTAATTAGGAAGAATTTAGCCATATTGTCTTCAAATATTTTTCCTACCCTTTTTTCTTTACTCTTTTCCTGATCTCATCACATAATCATAAAAAGAGTAACTTTTTTATAATAGTTTGATATCAACCATTTAAAATATATATACATATATATAAAACCTATGACTAAGAATTATTTTCCTCTCATTAAGCCAACAGAAAGAAATACATATATTTGTAAAATATATGCACAGAGTATTAATAGAAAAACCATTTGTGAATGTCACCTAAATGTCCATCAAGAGTAGAATGAATAAGTAAATTATATCATATGCATATAACAAAGTATATCATCAATGATAATACATTCTCTATAAGTACAATAACCACATGGGTAAATCTTATACGTGAATATTGAAGACAGACATAAAAGCAAACTTAAAATTTCTTTTGATTTATATATAAGTAAAAATAAAACCTTATATTATGAAGTATAAGACAACAATGCTGTAAAAAGATAGAAAATAATTTCTATGATATATTATTAAGTGAATAGAAGGGAATTGGAAGAATTACATAATATATAAGTTTGTAGGAATAGTACAAAGAACTTTTTTTCCCCTAGAGACCATTTAAGAAGTGAACTGTGAATGTAGGAAGCCAGATATCTTGGGGTGTCTCAGGTAAATTAGGATTCAGTACCAGAGCTGCTAGCAATCTTGCTTTAACAGAAAATGAGGGGTAGCTGGATGTGAGTAGGCTTTTCATAGCACAATTCTTTTACCTGGTGGGTGGCCTATGCCTGTGTGACCCATGACCAGGAGTCTTTCACACAGAAAACTTGCTTATAATGGCTCCTGACCAGGGTTTTCAGTTCAGAGAGTCTGTCTGTTTTTGTGTTTTCTCTGGGGTCCCAAGGAAAATCTGATCTGGAATAGAGCCTGGGTTCTTAAGATGGAAAGTGCAAATTCAATATACTACCACAACAAGAAATAAGTTCAAAGGATTTATTGCTTACAGATTTTGAGCAAGGAGGGAGCACTGAGTTGAGAGTGCGTTCCTCTGTCCTCGGATCATTAAGGCAGGAATGAAGAGTCAGCGAGATGAGAGAGAGAGAGAAGCAACTAACATGTGTTGAAGAACAGGGTGTAGGTCACTTTAAATTTGAGGGCAAGTCTAAAGGATTCCTCTCAGCGGGAAAGCAGAGAGCCCAGTCTGCTGGGTGGGAAAGATGACCCTAAGCTAGGGTGACCAGATGTCCCGCTTTTTAACAATTTGTCCCACTGCCCATGGTATTTTTAAAAAGTCCTGATTTTTGGAAAGAATGCACAACTGGGAGGGAGAACAGTAAGGGAATATACGGTTTTTGACTGCCATGTGGCTATTTAGCCAGGATATGAGTTTTATATTATTTTTGTTAATTTTATAATGTTAAACTGTAATAATAACAAATAATTGTTGAGAAGTGATTATGGAGAACTGCTTATCAAAGTTTGCGTTGTTGTCAGGCCCTGCCCTGCCCCCCATCAATGGTGTCCCGCTTTACCAATGTTAAAATCTGGTCACCTTACTCTAAGCTAAGTTCTTATCTTTGGATACCTACGTAGACCCTTTGGGTGTGGTGTCCTACTTATAATGACCAGATATTTGTATATATTTGTATTGACCACACTGAGGAACTGGAAAGTGTAGAACAATGAAGATGTGTCAATCGTGACTGAATCCCTCTTTTGGTTTAAAAAAGTTCAACTCATAATCAAAGTGGATGCAGAGGCTATATAAAATTATAATAATTCACTGCACCATGACTGCCAAATACTCCAGCGAGTATTTTTGAGCGAAGTTCATTCTACTTAATCCTAAATACAATCATCAGAATTAGAGAACCAATGTCATTACATTTAGTAATAAATTTAAGTCTCAGACTCTATTCCAGTTGTATCAGTTTACCTAAGAGCATAATTTGTAGTTAAAGGGTTGGTATTAGAAGCCGATACTGCATCCAGTTGTCATGTCTCTTCAGTCTGACTTATCTGATGTCTCATGATTAGATTTACTGCGTACATCTTCTGTAGCAATATCACAGAAGCAATGCTACCTTCCCTTTGTATCAGGTGGCACATGAATTCACCTTGTCATTTTCTTGATAATTTTTCACTTAATTACTTAGTGCAGATGTTTCTGCTATGGTTCTCCTATATAAAGTTAATCAGTTATTTTTAAAGAATTTTAATAAATAAATCAATAAAATCGTACAGTATAGACTGGAATATTTTATTATTCAGGTGGCTATGCTATTTTTTTTTTTTTGGTTATGTTATTTTATTATCCATTTTGATTCTTAAATTTACCTAAGTTTGGTGAAAGCCATTGTAATTAGATTCTGTGTATAGATGATAAGTTCATAATGATGTAAATAATTAAATAACAAAACCATACACATCTACATAGTTCATAAATAGGTATTTTTATGAGGAATGTGGTATTTTTAAGACACAAAATATATCCTCTGCTAAGTGAATGACATTTATTATGAACATTGATAAATATGAAAACCTTATTTCCACTTCTGAAATTTTGTTGTTGGGAAATAAATAGTTCATTGATGAAAACCAAAATAATTCCCTATTTCTGCTATTATTTTCTTTCCTAAATTCAATAGTTCATTTTTTCTTTTTTATAACATAAAAATGTATAAAATTTATAGCATTTTTGTTTTGCCATATTTTTGTTTTACAATTTTATACATACAAGTTCATAAAATTATTTCATAATTGTCTAAAATTGTAGGTTTTTACTTTGCTATAGGATTTAAGAGCCCTTTAGAAAGTTTTGTTTTGTTTTCAAATTTTTAATTCCATTTTGCTTTCTCCCTTTGTAATTATTTTCCTATAATTTTTTCATAAAATTCAGTCTTTAGCCCACATAATTTATCTATTGTAAGTGCTATTTTTCAATGATGTGTCATTAAATTAATAGCTTTCTCTGCATTTTTTGGAAATGCATTTTATTTGTATAGTAAATTGTTTAATATTTAGGTAACACAAAACTTATTTGACGTCTTATTTTCTATATGTTCTTATTAATTTTTTTCACTTGTTCTGTTGCCAGTAAAAGGCATCAATATATTTGCTAACATAGTTTCATTATAGTCAATTTCTTCTTATATTTTAAGGAATTAACACACATCTTACCATGCTGTTCAAATGATGTTTTCATTACTAGTTCATTATTGTGTTTTAAATCAAGAAATAGGTAAAAAAGAAAAAAACGTCAATTTTTGAAGACTAAATTTCATAATGATATTTTGTTTTGATAGGATGACAGTAAGAAATATAAAGAGATTAGCAAAGCTCATGCTTTGGATTCTTAATGTTTTCTTTAAAATATCATGGTCATTTGAATTGAAAATGGTTCAGTCTGGAGAATGGAATATAGAGTTTGAATGGATTCTTTTAATTTAGTCTTAAAAGATTCTGAAACATAAGGCCATAATTCTAAAGAATTTTATAATCAAAACATAAAATGTAAAATTATTAGCCTGTATCTATACTTCTTATTGGTATAATTCAACTCCTCTTATTTAAAATTTCCTGCTTTTTTTTTTCAGAACACTTTGTTCCTATTTAGTTATGACAAGAGAAAAATATATTGTAGTAACTACCTTTTTTCTTCTTTAATCCTGAGCATTTGTAAAATTTTCTGATGAACTTTTTTTCCCCTTGAGAGGAAGTCTCCTCTTAATTATGGGAGAAAAGAAAATCCCCCCAAGATATATTTTTCAACTGAATTGGAGTCTATAGTAGACAAAAATTTACATCTTGAATGCAGCAATCCCTGGAGAACAATCAGAAACTTACATAGCACTCCTTTATTATCACCATTAATCATCATTGTCTTTGGAGAATATTTATACAAATATTTTTAATTAAAGGTGAAGTCATTTTTAAAGTAGCATGTTTGGAACCAGCTCTACTCGGATGGTTTCCAAATAGTGTTCATTCCCTATGGATGCTTAAAATAATACTTCGTTTTCACAATTAAGTATTTGAATTAGGAAAGACCTAAGAGAGATAGATCTGTGCTTTTGAGAAGGTTAATGTAACCATGGGACCTCTCTGGTCTCAGTGTACAAATGGGGTATAGGGAGGCTAATGTTTCAAACTTACAAATTGATCTGGCTTTGCCATAATTAGCTACAGATTTCACCAGGTCAATCGGATGATTCCCACTGGTGGAATGAAACTTTTGTATCCTTCTGTGAATTATCTTAAATAAAGCCCATATAGCATAACTCAGAATTTTAATCAGTCTCATTGGGCCCTATTAAAAAGTGAATTTAGCAAGGAGCAAAATTAGAAATAACCTTAAGAAATCCCTTGAATAGGTGATTACATTGCAACCCAAGCTTGAAATAGTTTTAAGTGGTGCTTTAAATGTTAAAAAACACAGGGTCAGAGATAAGCCCTTCCTTTATGTTTTCGGACTTGTCTTACACAGATATACACACACACATGGACTATAAGAATCTTTTGAGCAGATGTCAACATTAGTAGATTAATTCCCAAACAGTCCAAATGTTAAAAATAACTTTAATATATCTGAAAACATAATCTTCTGGTTCTTTCCATGGAGAATTATATCTGCCCTTAACCATACATTGTTTTTTTCCTAAATCTTTTTGAAAGAAAAATTTATAGTTCCAGTTTACCCAATTTTACACCCTTAATCCCCAGAAATTAGTTTAGAATTATTTTACATTTATTATTCCTTCAGGGAAAATGTTGTTCTTATATTATTCACTGTGTTTAATTTAATGCTAGGTTTAGATGTAACCTAGAATAAATAGGAAAAATGAAGGGTCTTTTTCTAAAACTGTTTCTCTTCTCTATAGACAAATTTGGACCATATCTTTTCTTCAATTAGTAGTAAAATATAAAACAATAATTTATCCAATTCCTTGGCCTTTTAAATATTTTTCTTTTAAATAATCAGTCTGAATGGCAAGATAAACTTAAACAATTTTATTGGAGTGTTTGAAGAAGGTATTTGTATTAGTCAAATAAACATGTTAAAATAATTACTTCACTCAGTTACTTTTAATTTTTTAATAAATATTTTAATAATTGCTTTTAATTTTATTTCCTTCAATTCACATCAGATGTGTAGATATTGTACATGTATGTTGGCTCATGGCTATTGTTTTGTTGATTGGATTGAAGAGTTTTGTTTTCAATTATATTACACTGCGGTACAATGTGTTATTCTCAGCTAGTACTTCATTAGAAGCCATGCACCAGAACAAAAGTGTTATCATTAATGCTTACTACAGTTGATATCAATTAAACGTAAAACCCACAAGCAACTTGTAACAATTGAGTATACAGAGGGTTTAAGGAATGGCCACCAAAAGTTACCTTGCCCAAGTCTTCTCAAAGACATCAATTATACTAAGTTGTCTTAGGAAAAAAAAATTTCCTCCTGTCACAAGAGGGATAACTCTGGGAAGATAATTAAGGGAATTTCCTGACTGTGATGACCCAAACTGGTAAATATGAATGAAAGAGCAAAATGGGAAGAATACTGTATCTGTCTATAATCTACCCAAAGCAGTGCAAGTAGAAGATCTTTCTCCTTAGATCTTCAGAATAATTAAAAAAAAAAACAAGGAATTTTATTAACTATTTTAGGCAAGAGGTAGTGTTTTAAATTTTAAGGTATTGCCTAAAGTGGTAGATATTTTTATTGCCATTCTTAGTTAAATTAAAAAAAATTATAGTTTTGATGAATATTAGATTGTGGAACAGATATCGATTATTCTCAAAGAAATGTTGACCTATAGGTCTCTATCAGCATATAAATATTTCACTAAAATACTGGAAACCATATTTTACCTAAAGATAGGAAGCGAAAAAGGAGAGGAAAAAGACAATTGATCTCTTAAATTTTAATACATTCAAAGGCAAGGCAAAGGTTTTATATTTTCTTATAGCATAAGTATTTATGCCTTAAATAATTTAATCTAAACATAATTCAAAGTGAATCCTATGTATATGCTTCCCAAATCAATAATCAATTGAGATACACTTGAATAATTTCATCAATGGAGAATTTTGTACTTTTGAAAGTAGCCCATTTCACTTTCAAAATGCTCTGCTTCTTAGAAAAATATTCCTTCTATTGAGCAGAAAGGTGCTTTCCTATGGTTTTCTTTCTGTTTTATTATAATCTTGCTGGCCTGAGAATAAATACAATTTCTTGCATATATCCTTTAACATGTAACAGTAGAGACAACAGTCTTGTATAATATTCAACTTCTGTAATGACTTCAATCGAATCTTGCCTGTCATGGTCATACACAATTCTGGACACTTGTCTGAACTTACTCTACTATATTACCGGGGACTTTCAAATGTAATGATACCTAGAATTTGACACAATGATCATTCATTCATTCCTTAGTTCATTTAAAAGTATTTATTTATTGCTGTCCAAGTCTTCCTTTAGGGATGGAAGGACAATCCATGGACCTCTTGGATTGAATAATATGGAAATCACTGATGGCTGTGACAGAAGCTATTGCTCTTCTCAATAAGTTTATCAGCTATTGGGGGAGAGATTCCAGAAGTTATAAATGTTTTAAACAAAGAAAGAGTTAGGTGACAGAGTGAGTCATATGTGAAGGACTTAGGTGAATGAGTCATACACGAAGAACACAGAGAGAAAGAGCAGAGGAGAATAACCTTATTTTGTAGTAAACTTTAAATAATTTAAATAAATGTAATAATTTTAATAAAATTGCACTTGTTATACTGTCTTGAGAGCTAAAAGGTCTCCAAGTGTCAGTTTTTTTTAAGTTTAAAAATGTTCAGACAGGACACACATTCAGATACAGTTACTACGAGTTCTGTCCACTAGATGGCACTGTTAGGGAGCTTTTCGTGGTCCTGTCAAGGATTATTCCTAAACAGTAAAATAAGCTGCCTCTGAATTTTTTTTTAACAAATTAGTAGGGTGTTAGTATAGTTATTTCCTTTCTTATAAGGAAAATTAGTAACTTAAATTGATTTAACTTTTTATTAAAAGCATGTATAATTTGGTGAAAACGTGTCAAGGGTATAAAATCTCATTCTGAATAATTATTATTGTTACCAGATTTATGAGTGTTGTTGCTAGATGATTAACATATGTTTGTCATCACCTTTCTAGTAAACCCAATTACTAGTTATCATTTGCAGTCAAATTTAAAATTTAAAGTGCATCTTTCTTTCAGCTTTTTCCTCATCTGAAATTGCAAAATAAGTGAAAAAAACTTCACTCCGCACTTTGCCACATACTAAAAACTATAGTTCTAGTGAAAATAATCTCGACTTCATTACATGATTTTAAAAAATGCTTTAACATCTTAGTGAAACATGGAATAAGAATCGTAATATTTAGTTTTATCATTTTAGAGGTTTATGGAAGTACTGATTACTGGAAACTTTTTGGATTTAAGATGAATTTTATTGTGGAAATGGTTATGTGAAGTAGTCTTAACATGAGGGAGCTCAGTGCGGAACAACTCTCAGAGAAAGAAGGATGTATTAGGAAAATATTTCATTGGTGTTCATAACTTTTTATTATTTAAATTCCAGATCTGCATACATCTTTTTCCTTCCATACATAATGTACTTTTTGAGATTGCCTTTTGGAACTTTTCCACATTCTTCTGCAAGATATGACAATTAAGTTCATGAAATCATCCTAGAAAAAGTGCTACATACCTCATTGCTGGTTATCACTATGGTCACCTTTAAGGACTCCCCATGGGAAGCTATGCTCCAACACCAGTGCCTATACCACCCTTCAAAGCAAGTTTGGAACTCTTTCTAGAACAGACATATGAGGTGTCATTGTGTTACACTTGATGTCCTGAATGTCATCAATTTTTTTTTTTCAGTATTTCCTTTATCTTCAGGTAAAGAAAAAAAGTCACTGGGGGCCAGATCAGATGAATAGGTAGGGTGCTGTCATTATTTGTTCACTGGCTAAAAACTCCCTCACAAACAATGCCGTGTGAGTTGTCACGGTACAAGACCTCATTTTTACACACAGCTTTCCATGCTAAGACTTTCAGTTAATATTTTCCTGTTTCTCTATTGATGTTTACTTTGTCTTCTATACTTCTCATAGTCAGTTGACAATTTTTATGTATAATATAATTAGATGAATTTTTGTAATGTATTTTGTCAGCTCTGCTTGGGGGTGGCAAGCTCGCAAACTTAATTGTCACACCTTGTAAACTGGCAGTCAGTATTAATTTGTCTCTCATAGTACATGTGGAAATTACTCTTTAAACTTATAACTTGGGGAGGAACTTATTTGAAGTCCAAGCTATAAAGTGTAAATTGTTTTCTTTCATTTCTTTTTCTGGGAATTCAGCACCATTTTGGAACCGCAGGTGATTAGACTATGATAATATTCAGACATATGACTTCTGACTCTAGCATGGATTTCATAATAGCTTAGTAAGTAAACAGCAACAGCAGCAGGATTTTTCTAGGTGGTTTTGCAAAGTAGAATGTGTTTAAAAGCGAAAAATATTATTCCAGGTGAGATGTGACTGGCAGCTGTTCTTCTGGGATCCGTGCACGTACATGTGGGGTATTTATTATGTGTCTCAGAGATAATTAAGAGACAACTTTGGAGCAGTTGAGGTTCTATATTACAAAGGCAATGCCTATTGAACCTTTAGTCTTTCCATTATTCTGAAGTTTCTTTCACCTAGGGTGCAGTACAAACCCATGTACAATCCCAAATACGTTTTTTAGTCACAGGAAAATGATATATTTGTTCAGCTACTACTATCACTGAGTTAAAAATGTCCAGGTATATTTTTCCTGGTTGTAATTCTATTAATAAACCCTTCAGGTTGTTATTCTCACTAACCTTAAACTTAGGACCTGAACAACAATTTGATTGAAGTGATAATTTTTAATATATCATTCTGTAATATAATACACTTTCAATACAGGAGAATACTGGAATATTGGGAAAAACTTTCTGCAATTTAAAATTTAGATAATTTGAAAAAAATCTTGTATGACAGGGTCATATTTTTATTAGGCCTAGCAAATATTTATGTGAGGATGTGTGTAAGTAATTAGGTAATTTTTACCCCAAATAATGACTAAAGATAATCCAGAGGATCAAGGAGTAATGATATAGGTATAAATTTGATCTTATCCTGGAATGTGGAATCAATTTTTGATTATCAAGCTTAGTTACTTCCCTTTCTGTCCACTTTAGGTATTTTATTCTTTCTTGTCCATTCTTGAAAATTGATAATAAGCATATTGGGGAGTTCCTCCTATAGGAAAGCATAATTATATAATCAGTAAGACAACAAAAGCAAACTATTTCTCAAAAAATGAGAAACAAAACTATATATATGCTATATTTATATTCACAGGACTTAACTTACTTCTTAATATTTTAACTAATTGCTTTTAATTAATTAAAAGTCAGAGCATATAGGACGCTAGACTATGTTTGTAAGTAGACGTACAATTGTTAATAATATATTTAACTTTCTTGCAGAAAAAATAAATTTCTGAGTGCAGATGAATTTTTCAGAGCAATTTAAAATACACTGGATTTTGGCTCAGTGTCCATAGCATAGTGGTTATGGCGCCAGCCACATACACCGAGGCTGGTGGGTTTGAACCCAGCCCAAGCCAGCTAAACACAATGACAACTGCAATAAAAAATAGCTGGGCTCTGTGGCAGACACCTGTAGTCCCAGCTACTTGGGAAGAGGCAAGAGGATCACTTAAGCCCAGGAGTTTAAGGTTGCTGTGAGCTGTGATGCCATAGCACTCTACCAAGGGCAACATAGTGAGCCTCTGTCTCAAAAAAAAAAAAAATACACTGGTTTTTATAAAAGCTAATTGATAATAATGAAGTTAGCAAAAACTGTTACCGTGTGACTATGCAGTGTCAGGGCATGCACTAGGCGCTTTTTTTTTAATTGTATATTATTTTATTTATTTTTTTGGACAGAGTCTAAATCAGTCACCCTGAGGTTGAGTGCCATGGCATCATAGCTCACAGCAACCTCAAACTTTTGGGCTCTAGCATTCCTTTTGTCTCAGCTTCCCAAATAGCTTGAATGATAGGTGCCTGCTGCAACGCCTGGCTATTTATAGAGATAGGATCTTGTTTTTGCTCACACTAGTTTAGAAGTCCTTAGCTCAGGCAATCCACTCCCTATGTATCCCAGAGTGCTAGGATTACAGGTGTGAGCCACTGTACCAGGCGCACTAGGTGATTTTAAATAATGCTTGAAACATTTGATCATGACAATATACAAGCATTACCAAAATGCAAACAAATTGGCTATTCTGTTATTAGATCATGTTAAAACATATTAAAAGATAAAGCACTTCATGGCATATGAATACCACATTTTATTAATCCACTCATGTATTAATGGGGATTTGGGTTGTTTCCACATCTTTGCATTTAGCTACAAAAAAAAAAAAATTGGTGATTTACACTGGGCACCGTGGCTCACACTGTAATCCTAGCACTCTGGGAGACTGAGATTGGTGAATTGCTTGATTTTAGGAGTTCCAGACCATCCTGAGCAAGAGTGAGACCTCATCTCTACTAAAAATAGAAAAATTGGCTAGACCTTGTGGTGGGCAACTGCAGTCCCAACTACTGACGCAGGAGGATCACTTAAACCCAAGAATTTGAGGTTGCTGTGAGCTATGATGATGTCGGGCACTAGCACTCAACCCCAGAGTGACAGAGTGAGACTATCTTTAAAAAAAAAAAAAAAGAAAAGAAAAAGAAAGAAAGAAAAAAAATGGTGGTCTAATATCTTTTGTAACAACTTGCATGGAACTGGAGATCATTCGTCTAAGCGAAGTATTGTAAGAATGGAAAAACAAACACCACATGCACTCAACACTAAGTTAGAACTAGTCCATCAACACTTATGTGCACACAGGGAGTGAAAGTCAATGGAAATCAAGTCGGTGGGAGGGGGAAGGAGGAACTGGTTAAATTCACACCTAACTGGTGTAATGCATATATTTTTGGTGAAGGGCACACTTATAACTTTGACTTAAAATGTACAAAAGCAAATGATGTCACCGAAAGGAGTGTACCCTTGTAACATTCTGAAATTTAGAAAAAGATGAAGCATATTTTAAACAGAATTACATAGAGAAAACCTCATAATTTCATTTATATTTAATACAAAGGGAGTGTTTTTTAAGGAAAAAACATTTAAAGGAGTTATATAAGTCCTCCTAGCCAATGAAACTGCCTGGCCCAAACAGACACAGTAAAAATCAAACAAAAAAGGACCTGAAAATATTTTTCCATGTGCAAAAAAAGCGTAAGACACTTGAAGTGTTTAATCTCAAAAACAAATCAAGTGGCATAACACTATCTTATACAAAATATCAAAATACTTAGGATTTTTATAATTCTCTGGCAAATAATAAACTGCATGTTACCTTTTTCTCTCATAGCACTTTGCAAAATTGACTAATTATACTTGGTTTAAGTAAAATAGGCTATGGGGAGTGTTTCATTCATAATTTCGGATACAAATCATGTTTAAATGCATTCTTCATAAATATTACAGGAACTTGCACATACTGTTTTCCATTCACTAATTAGTGTTAAAAAGTCAATATTTTTTATTTGGTGAAGGCCACCTTAAGTTGGACATCTAAAGCATAAATCACTGGTTCAAGAGAAGGTCAAGCTATGATAATAAGGAATTGATATAACATAATTTATATTTTCACTTGTGAAATGTGTGTCTGTGATGTAGAGGTTGGACAATTAATTTCATGAACTCATCCTAAAAAAAGTGCTATATACCTCATTGCTGAATATCACTATGGTCACCTTCAAAGTACTCCCTATCCATCTGGTGACCATAATGATATTCAGCAATGAGATATATAGCATTTTTTCTAGGACAAGTTTGTGAAATTCGTTGTCTGACCTCATACAGATCTAGCTTTGGCCTTTGGGAATTTGGCCTTTTTGTTCTTCAAAGTTAGAAAATGAAAGAGAGGAAAAAATCATTGAGATATAAGTTCTTAGCCTGTATGTGAACCAATTTTTTGTCATATATTAGTACACTCCACTCTCTTTTAATTCTACAAATATAAATGCATCAAATACTTCCGTAGTGTAAACTTATAGCTTTTACTGACAGTGTTCCCTTCTTTATCCCCCGCCCTTACCTACATTGTCAAAGTTTAATGCTAGTTAAACTTTCCAGCTGCCGAACATCTGAAATGCTGTACCTGAAGGCATTTCTAGGAGTCTTCAACAGTCAGGGGCAGAGGAGTAGGGTGAGAGTTAGGGCTCTCAAGCATGAACCTTTGAGGAATGCTTTCCTAGACTTAAAGGACCATACATGTTTTGAATTATGTTTTACAGAATTGCCCTCACAGGGAATGTTAACTTCGATTAAATTAGATTAATCTAGATTTAAATTTTGGATTAAATTTTAGTGGCCACTCATGTAAATCAACATGCTAGTTGAGTACTTTTTGGCTGTCTTTCTTTGGCTGTATCATTTCCCCACTTCTGAGCCCCTTTCCAGTAAATTAATTGCATTTGTCTTAGGGTTTGATTCTAGGATATCAGCACTAAGATCAAATCAAAGTTTAACTTTGCTAAAACATCAATGAACATTTAATTTTTGTCACTTTTGTTAAGTTGCCTTAAGAAAACAGTTGTCTGAAAGTAAGTTATTTATTTTAGTCTTTTGTGGCAGTCTTGTTCTTTATTATTTAGAGTCAGATTTTATAGTTAACTGGTTAGAATGTGTGGACAGTACCAAAAGGAAATCCTATTCAAACCAATATGCTTAATCAGGGTTTGCAATAGGTGTGGTAATTTGAATGTCACAGAGGGAGAAGTTTCTGTAAAACTTTATTCACATGAAGAACAAACTAACAAACAAAAAAGATGGATAAGAACAAAGGAAGAATTTACATAAAGAATCAAGATCACTCACTGGATTTGCACACTAAATATTTAAAGTTGTCCCATAATGTACATCACTCATTAGTGTTGATTAACAGTTGACTACTTATGATGTATGATTATTAAGATGTATAAAAATCAGAGTAATTAAGGGAGCATAGTCTATTTAATAAATTAAATTCTAACAGCTTGTATTTTATACTAAAAATGTACTATTTCCTATGCATTTTTTCCCCTCAAGAAGATTTCACTTTCTTCACTAAAATGGTATGAAACACAATGACATTCATCCTATCACCACTGGAGAAGGAAAGATGGTGGTCACGACACAGGAGATGCTTAGGAAATATTGTCGAATAAATAAGTGATGAAAAAACTGGATTATCCTGTTGGATAGTCCCCTTTTACTTACAAGCATGGGATAACATAGAAAAAAATCCAAGTGTTATCTTGTTGCTGGCTATAAATGGTCTAATGACAAATGTACTGACAGAGGAATCATAAAGTCTTGGTTAACCTCTGTACAATAGTGTGAGTCTCAGCTACGATGGCTGGTTTAGGCCATTTGTCTAAGAGGATTCCTTCGTGTTACCCTCTGCAAAGCTACTTTCACTTCCTTGTTCCTCAAGGTATAGATAATGGGATTCAGGGCAGGCGTGACCACGGTGTACATGAGTGCAGTCGCTTTGTCTGTCTCTGGAGTGTGTGCAGTCTTAGGTTGCAGATAAGTGAACAAGGCAGTGCCATAGAACAAGGTGACGACCAGGATGTGGGAAGAACAAGTGGAGAAAGCTTTGCTTCTGCCGGCTGCTGAAGGGATTCCCAAGATGGTCACAAAAACACGTGTGTAGGAGCACAGAATGAGGACACAGGGACTCATAATGAAGAGCACAGAAACAGCAAATAGCACAATCTCATTTTGGGAGGTATCCACACAAGCCAGTTTCACTACAGGCATGATATCACAAAAAAAGTGCTGAATCTTTCCTGTGCCACAGAAGGGCAGAGTGAAGATCCAGGTGATCTGGGCTGACTCCACCACTATCCCGGTGACCCAGGATGCTGCAGCCAATTTCAAACACTCACGAGGACCCATCAGGAGAGTGTAATGAAGTGGACGACAAATGGCCACGAAGCGGTCATAGGCCATGGCTGCTAGCAGGCAGCATTCTGTCAGTCCCAAGATGGCAAATGTGTACATCTGGGCTGCACAGCCTCCCACACTTATGGTCTTGGTCTCAACCAGCAGGTGCGCCAGCATCTGAGGCACTACACTGGTGATGTAGCACATCTCCAAAAAGGAGAGGTTCACCAGGAAGAAATACATAGGAGTGTGCAGGGAGGGGGTGACCCAGATCAGGCAGATAATGATAAGGTTGCCTCCCACAGTAAATAAGTAGATGATCAAGAACACAATGAAGAGTAGAAGCTGAAATTCTGCGAGGGAGGAAAAAGCTACAAATGTGAATTTAGTGCAGAGGGACTGGTTCCCACCCATCATGGGCTCAGACATCTGTGAAGACAGCAAGAAGGAAGATAATACTGGGAACCCAGTCACTTGACACAGCTATGCATCTACTACCAAGGAATCCTAGAATCAATGGTGTGAGACAAAAACCTATTCTCCGAGATTTCTTCTTTGCAATCTTCCTAAATAAGTAATCAATTAAATTTACTTCCTAAATAAGTAAATAAATTAACATTCTGAGTCTTATGTTTTTGTCAAGGCACCACTGTAATTATACTCACGAGCTGTTATGTGAGTAATGTATGAAGACATTAGAACTGTAAAGAATTCACATAAAACCTATTTCAATAGAATAAAATATAAAGGTGTTATATTTTTGTCTTCCAAATTCTACAGTTCTCTTTAAAACTACACTTAAGGATCCAGCCATTTATCTATACATTTATATACATAGTCTATTTATTTACTTTATTTATCTATACATTTATATACATAGTCTATTTATTTATTTACTTTATTTATTTATCTTTTTTGAAGTTTTTTTTTTTAGCCAGTGCCGGATTTGAACCCACCACCTCCGTTATATGGGGCTGGTGATAAGCCAATGATTAGGAAAATAAGATAGAAGGAAACCCAAACCAACAGAAGCTCCTTTTCTTACCCTCAATGCAATCTTACAGGAAATTATGAATAGGAGAACATACCTAGAGCCGCAAGATAAGCTTTTTTGTTTCTGGGACTTCTAGACTTACTGTGATTCCAGGTTATTATGGAACATGGCGATAGACTAGGCAGTGAGGCAGTGTTTTTATTCTTACTGGAGACCATAGGGATTTCAGCCACGGCATATTTCTCAAGAGGAACATGTTTAAAACAACAAAAGTAAATGTTCATTGTGCAATTCAGTTTTAATTTTTTGAGTATGTTTCTAGAGATAATCTATTACTGTCAGTTACAAAACTTAAATTTCAATGAATAAACCGAAAGTTTCTAATCGTACTTACTATGCAATAGAAAGACTTATTACATTTTAGGGATGTATGCCATAGTAATTTTCTTAAGCTTCTCAAATGGATAGGAACAACTCAGGTCTTTGTGATGTTAGAAACACAGTACAGGACACATATTAGGCCCCATAAACCCCAAAGATTGCATACACTTTATTCACCATTAATGATTCAATTGTTAGAAGCATAAAAATAAATATAGTGAAGACAGTTCCAAAGTTACAATAAAATTGTTTAAAATAATTTATGGAAAATATTTGTAAATGTTTATTTTCCTTGTGCTGTGCTTAAGAAGTGAAAGACTTAATCATTCTCAATGATCCCCATTGCTTCAATTAGAACATATTTTCTTTCCTTTGCTGAGTCAGTGTGGCACGTTCATCAGGGATGGGAGAAAAAAGAGTGAAAGCAGAGGTGGATCAGTTTAGAAGCTATTGTGTTGGATCTTTTTCCTTCTATGATTACCATGT